>CM021100.1:469334089-469399331 GCA_007115665.2 Sequoiadendron giganteum
CTAACTGCAAATTGTAAGCATTAAATAATAACGAGTAGAAACATGTGTAAGAGTTGTAGAAGTTGTGAAATCCAACTTCACAAACCCAAAAGATCACTTGCATGCAAATAACCTGTCATAGAAGAGGACATTGGAGACAAATAAACAAGGCTGCTCTGAAAGCTTAAAATGTATTAATCAGAGAGTGTAAAATAATACAATGATCAATCCTTATGAAAGGAGATTGTGCAACCCTAAAAGAAACCCTAATAGGTAGACATTTAATAATTAATATAATTATTAAATGTCACATTATGCAAACTAAGTGAAATCTTAAGAGAGGAATAAAGGCAACTTAATTAACATAATTAAGTTAAAACCTTTACTCTAACACCCCCCCTTAAGATGAGCAAGAGTGCAGCTACAAACATGTGCAAGAAAGAAAAAGGTAACTACAATGCATGAAAGAAAACATGGGTCCCGACAACTAGGCTTGATTAGGTACCCATTTACAAAAGCAATGCAAACTAAATGAAATGGGGTAAAGGAGAAAACCCAGTGGGAACAAGACTCCTCCCCAAAAATAGAATGCAAAGAAGGAATGCAATGCACTAATGAAAGAAGGATAGGAGGTGGATTACATGATACCCCCCATAGACAACTTCTATCATATAAGTACATGTACAGTGGTCTCCATAGGAGAGATAGAAAGAGAGAAGAAGGCCCCCACTATGAAGAAACTCCTGTCCCAATGGTAGATGTCTGATGTAGAATCCAAAAAGAGATCCTGAAGTGGAAAATGATATTCCTCCCCTTGGGAAGAAACAGATCCAAAGGATGATGATGAAGAAACCCTGTGATGAGTGATGAACCAATCTGTCTCAAGATGTGTGCCGTGATCAGATGCTGAAGAATCTCTCTATCTGAACTGAAACAAATGACATCAAATTCAAACTGATGTGGAGAATCCTAAAATGCAACCTTTGAATGCAATGATAATGGTGGGCGTACAGTGATAACCTAACTATCAAGGGAGAGGAGATGAATGTCCTCATAAGAATCCTCCAAATCTACAATATAGGACTCAACAAACAAGAAAGATATGTCTGCAACATAAAAGTCCAAAGTAGCTATGTCTGGAAGATGAATGATGCCCTACTGCACTGAATCAGGAACAACAAGAGATGCTGATGAAGTCTCAGTCTGAAGAGTAGCAACTGTGAGACAAGCCTCTAATCCATCAGAATATATAAGGGTGTCTAAATACTCAAGCTCCTCTAAAGTATCATGATCAAAGAGTGTATTCTCTCTCCAAGCAATGGGTAAGAGACAATCTGAAGCGAGATCCTCTAGGAATGGAGAGAGATTATGGTCTCCATAGATCTCCCAAAGACGTGTCCAAAGTGTGTGAGGATAATCAATGTCCGATATAGCCAACACAGTGTCATGATCAACACTAGACAATATAAGTCCTAGTATGTGATCTCTAATGATATCCCATGCTAATTTTCCCTCTGAAGTGGTTGGTTCAGGTATGAGATCATACAAATAAGGAAAAATATTAAGCCACCTAGCCCATGACTCATAATTACCCCATTCTAGAATAACAACTGAAGGGTGAGTAGAAAAACCCATGATAACTCTTCAAATTAAAAAAACTAACAAATCTGACCTTATTGCATTTAGATCAATTTAATATAACCTATCCCACACAAAAATAACCCATGTAGGTACCAGAAAGTCCAAGTAATTGAGCAAAGTGTTAAAAAACATAAAGCTGAATAAAATTTACCCGGAAATTTTTTTGATGAAATAGACTACATATCTGGAAAGAGCATTGCAACACCTTTCCAATGCCTATTTGTTTGCACAAAACAGAGTCCAGATGCAAAAGATATGCCTCCTGAAGTGCAAAAACCATCATCTGATTTTGACAGGAAAACAATACATCAAAACTGCAAACCCAGATAATCAAACCTGTAGTTCGAAGACAGGTGTCTCAACTAGTCGAGTTGGTTTGTGTGCGGATCGATCCGAGTGGCTTCGATGCAATGTGAAGCTTAAGTGAGAGTTGCACCGAGTGATAGATCTTCGGAGTGGGGCTCGAACTGGAGTTCCCCAAGAGTTGGCTTTCTAAAGTGTGGTAGTGATCTCCGAGTTACAGAATTGAGGTCGAGCTAGGCTTCCACCGAGCGACGAGTAATGTGGATTTGGGCCTGGAGGGTTGCAGACAAAATACCGCACGATGTACAATGTGCTACGTTGGGTATTGACCAAGTCAAGATGGTTGCTCGTAACTGGAAGTCACGAATTGGCTAATTGGTCATTAGAGTTCCGAACTGAGGTGTGAGTTGAGTTGGACTAGAACTCGACCCAGGCTGAGTATAGTGATTCGGTTAGGCTTTGTATTCTATATAACGAGCCGGGCTTGAATGTAAAGTAGGAGTTAGCGAATTAATTTGATCTAGCATTGTAGGGTCTCTGTAGGTGATCAGTATTGAGAGCATAGCTGAGGGACTCAATCCCGGATTTGCGTATCCAAGTTCGACCATAGTGAGGCTTACATCTCATGGGATGGGAAAGGTTTCATTCTATAAGCGTGATGGCTTCGGATGAGGTTGGAGGGCTGGATTGTTAGCCATTGGGCATTCTAAGTTCTCAAGTGCGGGCATTATCAGCAGAGTCCGGCCCGTGTTCATGGTTTTACTTATCTTTGTAATAATCTATTACAGAGTTGTTAATTGATATTGCTTTTGGTCTCGTGCAAGTCTTTTACTATGTTGTATTTGATTTGGCTTTGCGAGTTTAGATATACTATTGCATTACTTAGGTGCATAGTGTAAGAGGTGTAACCTAGTTATCTGGTCTGAGCCGTTCCTGTGAGCTCTTTGTGTTCACATAGATCAATGCCGTAGGGGTGATCCACTGCACACTTGACAGATGGTATCAGAGCGAGTTCTTGATAATCTTGGTTTTCTTGGCGTTCTTGGTGAGCTCGGCATGGCTACTGCAGAGAGCGAAAATGGCTCTGCTTTAGAGCGTGGAGATGACGAATTCTATGATGTCTGGACAACAAGAGGTAGACCGCGATCTCAAAATTGAGTTATGATCGAACAAATTGATATAAGGGTTTCTTCCTTGGAAGCCGTGGATATCGAGAGTCAGCTTGAGGTTTTGGAGGTCGAGGTAAAGAGGCTACAAGATGATGCAGATGTAACCAAGGCTACAATCGTGACCCAGACTGGAAGAGGCCGCGTCCTCAAGCTCCGTGAACCTAAAACATATGATGGCCAGTGAGATGATAAGCTACTTGAGAACTTCATCTGAGACATGGAGGAGTTCTTGTCTAACATTCCAGATCTCTTCGAGTGCTGCAAGATCAAATCGGCTACGACGTTCTTGATGGGAAGCACGAAGTTGTGGTGGCGATCCAGGTCAGAAGACTTGAAAGACGGCCGCCCTGTAGCAGAGATCCATTCTTGGGATGAGTTTAAGGAAGCTCTTTGTGAGCAATTCCACCCGGGCAACTCAGCCTGGCTGTGTCAAACCCATTTGATGAAGTTGAAGCATACTGGTAAAATCCGAGACTATATCAAGACGTTTTCTTCTTTGATGATCGAGATTAAGGATATGAGTGAAATGGATAGATTGTTCTTCTTCATGAAGGGGCTACAATCTTGGGCTCAAGCCGATCAGAGAAGGAAAAATGTGCAAACTCTTGCTGCCACGATTACTGCTACTGATCACCTGCTAGATTTTAAAGGCGAGACTATGAAAAATCCACCTGGGAGTTTTGGTCCGCCCGCTAAAAAGAAGTTCAACCTGCGCAAAGATAAAAAGAGTTCTAATCAGACTTTGACCAAGAAGTCCAATAATCGGAAGGCTGGCCAAGGTTCGCGTGACGCCGAGTCGACTGCAGCTCGTCGCAAGGCGAAGAAATACTTCATTTGCGGTAAGCCTGAGCAATGGGCTTGGGATTTCCCAAACAAGAAAAGCTTGAATGCATCCAAAGCTGAGCCCGAGATAGGAGAAGTGCACGAAATGGGGGCATTGAAGTTCCTCACGGCTCTTCAAAATGGAGGTAGCTCATCTGCTAGAGCTGAGAAAGATCATGATCTTTGCTATGTCGAAGTGTTCTTTGGTGCTAGAATGATCATGGCGATGGTCGACATGGGCACCTCTCACAGTTACATTTCTGACAAGAAAGCAAGATCTCTAGGGATGTCGATCTAGGCCGCTTCATCGAGTTTTAAGTCTATGAATACGGCCACACAGAAATGTGTTGGAAACATTAAGAATGCTCAGCTACGAGTTGGACAATGGGTGGGCTCGACAAATCTGGTTGCTATAGTGATTGAGGATTTCGATCTCATACTGGCTCAAGCGTTCTTGTGTAAGGCGAAGGCGGCAATATTTCCTTACGTTGGAAGCTTGATGTTCTTGGATGGTGATCAGACTTGCTTGGTCAAGACAGTGAGGTCGGGTTCTGCATCGAAGGCCTTTTCTGCTATGGGTTTTAGCAAGGGCATGCGCAAGAAGGATTATTTCGCATATCTGGCCATGCTGATTGGAGATTGGGATGAAGAAGAGGCTTCTCAACCCATAGATCCTAATGCGGTTGCCAGTGTGCTGAAAGAATTTGAGGATGTGATGCCGAACAAGCTTCCACTAGGTCTGTCCCCACACTGAGCAGTTGATCATCATATCGACATGGAAACCAGAGTGAGGCCGCCTGCGAAATCCCCGTATAGACTTTCTGGGCCAAAGATGGCTGAGCTCAAGAAGCAACTAGCCAAGCTAGTTGAAGCAGGCTACATAAAGCCATTGAGGTCGCCCTATGTAGCTTCAACATTGTTTCAAAGAAAGAAAGATTCAACTTTGCGCCTATGTGTTGACTTCCAAGCTCTAAACAAGCTCACCATTAAGAACAAGTACCCTCTACCGCTTATTGTTGATTGTTTCGACCGTCTGGGTGGGGCGACCTATTTCATGAAGCTGGATCTGAAGCAGGGCTATTATCAAGTCCGGATCGCTGTTGGTGATGAGGAGAAGATGACTATCACAATGAGGTATGGTTCTTTTGAGTTCTTGGTGATGTCGTTCGGGCTTTGCAATGCCCCGACCACCTTCTGCACATTGATGAATGATGTGTTTAGGAATCTTCTAGATAAGTGTGTTGTAGTATATTTAGATGACATAATAATCTACAACAAGACTCTAGAAGATTCCACACATCATTCTACCACGTGCATTGTAGTATAATAATCCTCTGCATGTGCACTTAGCCGAGGTGTTCCAATTGTTGCGTGAAAACAATTTGTATGTTAAGAAGTCGAAGTGCTCATTCGCTAAAAAAGAGGTGCAATTTTTTGGTCATGTCATCAGCAGAGGATTCATTAAGCCGGATTTGGAGAAGATCTTGTCAATCAGGGATTGGGAGCTGCTTCAGATGGTTCATGAAGTGCGCCATTTTCTTGGCCTGGCAAACTACTACTGTAAGTTTGTGAAGGGTTATTCAAAGATTGCCACGCCTTTGACCGATCTGCTTAAGAAGGATTAGCCCTGCAAATGGACAGACAAACACCATGAAGCATTCGAGGGGCTAAAGGCAAGACTCTGCTCGGAGCCGGTTCTTGCGTTGCCAGACTTTGGCAGCACATTTGAAGTTCAGATGGACGCTTCAGATTATGCGGTGGGAGGAGTCTTGATGCAAGTGGGTCACCCCGTTGCCTTCGAGTCGAGGAAGCTGAACAACAAGGAAAGGCGGTATCCTGCTCATGAGAAGGAGATGACACGTATCGTGCACTGCCTTCGAGTGTGGAGACATTATCTGCTTGGTGTCCTATCTACTGTGAAGACAGATAACATAAGCTCTACCTATTTTAAGACTCAAGCGAAGCTCACCCCGAAGCAAGCTCGGTGGCAAGAGTTTCTGGCTGAGTTCGACATGGACTTGGTCCATTACCCGGGTAACCAGAATGTAGTTGCAGATGCTCTAAGCCGTAAGGCTCAGCTGGCCACTATTCAGTAGGTGCAAGATGCAAGCAATACAAAGTCTAGGATAGTTCTTTCGGATGAGATGCTGGGCAAGATCAGAGAAGGACTAGAGGCGGACTCGCAGGAATTCCAAGTGGTTAACCAGGTGAAGCAAGGTAGGACAAGAAGGTTTCATCTGCAAAATGGAATTTTGATGTCTTCAACGAATCAAGTTTATGTGCCTAAGTGGAAGGAGCTTAGGCATGATCTCATGAAAGAGTGTCACGACTCAGTTTGGGTCGGACACCCGGGTCAGAAAAGAACCATTGCTTTGCTGGAGAGAGGCTTCTTTTGGCCCAAGCTAATGGACGACGTTGAAGAGTTCGTGAAGACCTGCTTGATATGTGAGCAGGATAAGATAGTTCGATGCCTACCAAGAGGGTTGTTGCAGCCTTTGCCGATGCCAGTTCATCCTTGGGCTAGTCTTAGCATGGATTTCATCACTCAGTTGCTGGAAGTAAATGAGCTATCCAGTATCATGGTGGTTGTCGACCGGTTCAGTAAGTATGGATATTTTGTGGCCTGCCGACAGGGTTGCTCCATCGAAGATGTTGCAGGATATTTCTTCCATCAGGTGATCAAATACTGGGGCATGCCACTTAGCATCATTTCTGATCAAGATCCAAAGTTTACAAGTCGCTTATGGAGCGAGTTGTTTAGACTAATGGGTACGAAGTTGTTGATGTCTACCTCCTATCATCTGTAGATGAATGGTCAGACAAAAAGGGTCAATCCGATCCTCGAGGATTACTTAAAGCATTTCATCAGTTTAGATCAAAAGAGCTGGCCAGAGTTGCTCGACATTGCACAATTCAGTTACAATTTGCAGAAGTCAGGAGCGAGTCAATTCTCATCGTTTCAGTTGGCTACAGGCCAACAACCTTTAACCCCACACATTGTGTTGAGTGCATATCAAGGTTCTGATGGCACAAAGGCAAGTGACTACCTGAAAAATTTTAATGATCGGGTCGACCTGGCTCGATATTACTTAACAAAGGCGGGTGACAGAATGAAAGCGAGTACGAATGCTAGTAGATCAAACATGGAGTTTCAAGTCAAAAACTAGGTGCTACTCTGAATGGAGCCTTTACAGTTTCGACCTCAGAGGGGTATGAGCTAGAGCTTGGTTCAAAATTTTGATGGGCCTTTCCAAATCCTAGGGTGGATTGGTAAGGTTGCATACCGATTGAGGCTGCCGATGCATATGAAGGTTCATCCAGTGTTTCACGTCAGTCAGCTCCGTCCTCATCATGCCGACATAGATGACTTGATTCGCAACATACCAACATGCGGGCTGGCCAATGTGATTGACAAACTTGAGTACTTGGTAGAGGAATTCATTGACATGAGAGAGTGTGGTATTGGGAAGAATAGTCTTCATGAGTTTTTGGTTGTCTGGAACAACAGGGAGCAGAAGGATGCTACCTGGGAACGGGTTGAGGCACTGTGGCAGGCTGAAGAAAAGGTGTTGGAGTACCTAGACAAGCGCTCCGCTCCACCTTCAAAGTGAGTAAGTTGAAGGGGAGTCTCCCGTGGGGCCGAGGAGGTCGTATCGACGTCGGGACATCACCTGAAATAAAGTGGGGGAGAATGTAACGACAAGTCAGAGACAGGAGTCTCAACTAGCCGAGTTGGTTTGTGTGTGGACCAATCCAAGTGGCTTCGATGCAATGTGAAGCTTAAGTGAGAGTTGCACTGAGTGATAGATCTCTGGAGTGGGGCTCGAATTGGAGTTCCCCGAGAGTTGGCTTTCTGAAGTGTGGCAGTGATCTTCGAGTTACGGAATCGAGGTCGAGCTGGGCTCCGACCGAGCGACGAGCAATGTGGATCTGGGTCAGGTGGGTTGCAGACAAACTACCGCACGGTGCGCAATGTTCTGCATTGGGTATCGGCCAAGTTGAGATGGTTGTTCGTAACTAGAAGTCACGATTTGTGTAATTGGTCATTAGAGTTCCGAACTGAGGTGCGAGTTGAGTTGGACTAGAACTCGACCGAGGCTGAGTGTAGCAATTCGGTGAGGCTTTGTATTCTATATAACGAGCTGGGCTCGAATGTAAAGTAGAAGGAGTTAGCGAATTAATTTGATCTAGTATTGTAGGGTTTTTGTAGGTGATCAGTATTGAGAGCATAGCTGAGGCACTGGATCTCGGATCTGTGTATCCGAGTTGGATCATAGTGAGGCTTACATCTCATGGGATGGGAAAGGTTTCAGTCTATAACCATGATGGCTTCGGATGAGGCTGGAGGGCTAGATTGTTAGCCATTGGGCATTGTAAGTTCTTGAGTGCGGGCATTATTAGCAGAGTCTGACCCGTGTTCATAGTTTTGCTTATCTTTGTAATAATCTATTGCAGAGTTGTTAATTCATATTGCTTTTGGTCCTGTGCAAGTCTTTTACTGTGTTGTATTTGATTTGGCTTTGCGAGTTTAGATATACTATTGCATTACTTAGGTCGCAGAGGTGATCTTGCAGCGGCCCAAAACCTCTAAAACGACTCTTCATTCGTCAATTTTGGACATAGTTGATCCAGGGGTTAAAAAAAATTGTCTATACGGCCGGCTATCTGCACCGGATCGAGGTAAAAATTTCGTAAAAAAAATATTTTTATTTGCAAAAAATTCGGCAGTTTTTTTTTTATTGTAAAAATTTGTTTTTAAAGCTTTAAAAAAAATCATATTTTCATAGCTTTAAAATAAAAAAGGTTTTTTTTGTTTTTTAAAACAAAACAAAATCTCAAAAAGAAAAGTACTTGCATAGGGTACTGCAAAGGGCTGTACCTATTCAGACCTACGCAGTGTACCCGCGCCTTCATAGGGTTGTGGTGGGGGTGGGCCCACATGCCTCCCCCACCAAAAATGTTTGTTTTAATTTTTTTATAAAAAAAAATTATTGTAATTTTTTTATTTTTTAAAAAAAAACATTGTTTTGTAATAAGCCCACCTGTGCCTATGCGGCGACGATTATTAAGCTGTCAAATTTAACCTCACAGTTTTGCTGCGACGATCGTTTGACCATCAAATTTAATCCAGCACTGTGTTTTTTTCTTTTTTGGAGCTGTTTGTTTTCCAGAGGCCATAACTTTTGCCCACAGTGTAGAAATCAGGCAAACGAGATATCATCAGAAAGAGGATTCAGAGCACTTTTCAGTGGTGCAGGTGTTTTTTGGATATTTTTCTCTCAAGTCCCTATTATTTCTAGTCAAAGTCAGCTCTTCTTTTCGGGTGTTGCTTTCAGTGTTTTCGACATAACTTTTGCATACGATGTCGAAAAGATATCGTCGGAAAGCTAGTTCCGAGCTCTTCACAGTGGTGTAGGTGGTTTCTAAATTTGATTTTTGGTTTTTTTCAAAAATTCTGATTCTTAGCAGTTGTCCTTTTTGGACCTTATGGGCTCACATTGCATGTTTTTTTTTATCATCTGTAAACGCACTAAAATAAAGTGTCTCAGCTTTGTATGTGTATTTTTAGGATTCTTGCACATTGATTTGTGCCTTATTGTACTTGCACTATGTTATAAAGTGTCATGGGGGGGTTTGATGTTATGCCTTTGTTTGCAATCATACCTATGTCAAGTGAGTGTCCCTTCCATGACAACAACCTAATGTGTGTGTGTCTTTGTTTGCACACCCTTTATATCTGCTTGTACTTTCATGTTTGCACATTTTAGATGTTCTTGATTCTTCTTCATGCATTACATTCAGACATTTCATTTCAAAGTATCTGTCATACCTTTTCCTTGTCAGTTATGGGGGGATTTCTTCTGTTGGTGTTAATGCTTCCTTGGTTTCGTTGGAGTGAGCTATGTATACAGTATTTGTTCCTATGTACTAGGCGGATGCAGCAGCTAGTTACCCATGCATTTTGATGAGATGGAACACTTACCATATGGACACTCTTGCATTCCTATTTCTGGAGGCAACCTTCCATTTTCACATGATCAGTTCTTCAGACTTTTGGTACCTTTGTCATCTGTATTTTTGATGTTCAAGTGTTTGTCTTTGTTTTCCATCTGACGAGTAGTGTCATTGGGGGTACTCATACAAATTCTTGTCTTCTTGTTCCTGATCATCATCTGTTTTCAGTGGAGGTTCTTGTTTTAGCATTTCAATAGTCATTCTTCGACAGAGTTTGCAATAGTCATTGTGAGAGATCTTTTCTTTTATATTCGGGTACCTGATTTGGCCTTGTTGCCGAGACCCATTGTTTTTTGCTTTCACTAGCTCCTTCTAGGTTTTAGCTTCTCCCTAAGTCTAGCTTAAGTGGGGGTGTTAGAGTAATTGGTTATTTATTTGATTAATTAAACAATATTTATTTAATTAATTAATGTTCTCTTTTATCTCTTTTACACTTAAGCTAACATTAGGTGCATAATAATTAATTATTAATGTGCAAGCCTAAGGTTTTCTTTTTAAAGATTTTTTGACCTATATGTGGTTGGAATCTTTTCTTTTGTATAATTATTCTTTTACACATTGGATAATCCAGAGCTCCACATCTTTGAACATTTTATTGTTTGCTTCTCTTTGCTTCTCCCTATAACAGGTATTCTTAGCTTGCAGAGATCACTAGGCTCCTATGAAGTTGTATTTGTTCAACTTCTACAAGAGTTACAATAATTTTTTTTTTAAATGCTAACTTTATCTTCTTATACAAAAGAGCCCAATGTTTGGCCGAGTATAGGGGTGTGGAGGAATCTTTAGGCGCCGATGAGGAGCAAAGAGACTGCGTGCATACGAGTCTTTTCAGGGGCGTGGAGATGATTATGCCACGAATGCTGAAACTAACGAAACTTACAAGTCGAATTTAGGAGACCTCAGACCATCGAATTATTTAGACCGAGTCAAATGAACAAGCTGTTAGAATACGTGTAGGCCGCAACTTTTAAAGATCCCCAAATCTGCCAACTTGCGGACTGTGATTTTTTTTGGAAGTGGCGGTAGAGAAAGGTGTGGAATGAGGCTATGATATGTGCAAACTATAACCTATTTAGAAAGGGCAAGGTAGGAAGAGGTCGTTGAAGGAAGACCAAGTCGAATGTGGGTGAGTGAATCATCACGCCAACCCTCACCTTTGATGCTGTGAGAAATCTAGTGCTCTCTTTCATAATGCCTGGCAAAGTGTTTTATCTGCAACAAAAGAAACATAAATTTCACTGCTCCTATCAAAAGAACAGCAAAGAGGGCTTTGACATGCCCATGAAGCGCTATGGTGAAGAACTCCTAGTATCTTGGTTGATCTGGCACTGTAGAGGGGTGTTTGGAGGAGCCCAAGTGATGATCCACCATGCAGCTTGGAGGCGTGGAAGGAGGAGCAATGGTTCGGTCTACACAAAGGCTTGCGACCTGCCAAACTATTAATTTTTGCTTGCAACAACCAAATCAGAGTGGCAGCGACAACTATGGCAAAAGCGGTACCTTCACAACTTTTCGTCGACCTTCAAAATGCTACGATCGAGTGTGGGCTTTGCGTAGTTTGCATGCATCCGAGGTTCAATGTTGCCACTGCAAAAAACCAATGAAAGGTCACACACTAGAGAATGTTTGGCCAAGCAAACATGCCGAAATTTCAAATATCGATCCAAATAACAAAGAAGCCTGAGGATGTCCTAAAACCTTAAGGCCGACGATAGGCTGAAGATATGCAAAATACAATTTTCTACCCAATGGTAAAATAGGGAGAGGGTTAGATTGGCCGTCTACTAAGTAAATTATTATTAAATCTTTAAATCTTTTATTCTAATTTTTTTTTCTCAATCTTATGCTATCTATTATTAGCACTTGTATCTAAAGGAGGCTTAAAGATTATTCTAATAAAAAACTATATGCATGTTAATATGTTAGAGGGTATGTGTTTATGCATGCAAATTTTAGTTGCATGTGGATGGATTCTATCATTAGCATTTGTATCTAAAGGAGGCTTAAAGATTATGCTGATAAAAAACTATATGCATGTTAATATGTTAGAGAGTATGTGTTTATGCATGCAAATTTTAGTTGCATGTGGGTGGATTAAACAATTAATAATAAATGTTAAATAATGGAATGAAATAAACTTAGACAATTCTAGATTTTTTTCCTTGAAGAAATAAATTATTATTTATTTACGAAATATTTGCATACAAATTTAAAACGTAAAGCAATGTAAATGAAAAAAGGAATTTTCCATCAAAATGACAAAAAACACTGCAAATGGAAATAGAATGTTCTCATCCAGTTGTCAAATCAATATGTGTCTGACTTTTATGTGATAAGCGAGATTTTGAAGGCTTTTAGCTGATATTTTGGAGGTTTTTACCATTAAATGACAACTAGAACTTGTTTCAGGCTCAAATCTTACACTATATGTAGCATATCCACCAATAATTCAACTGTACATAATTTGTGCAACATGTTGTTACATCATGGTATTCAAAGATGTTTAATTTGCATTTACTTTCATAGAGGAGAACCATTAGGAAATGAAAATATTATTACAAAATTTACTTTTTAATTCATTAAGAAATCTAAATCATCATCGTATAAATCATTTTCATTTTGAAAAATGTTGTCTTTGATCTTTTTCATCACATTAATTTAGTTCAAAAATAGGGTTTACATGAGAGAATCAATTCACATTTCATTTTGACAAGCTCTATGATTCTATTTCTAGACACTAGCTTGAAAATTTCAAAGGTTAAGAAGGTGAAGGTGACTAGCTTTTTAAGGAAAACTTTCGTTAGATCATTTTCCGATGCCTTTGATACACTCCATGTGCCATATTAGACACATGACAATGGGGAGTGATCCTATGGGACCCATAATTGATCCATAAGATTTTTTTGATAATAGGTTATACTCTTAGATATTCATTAAATCAAGTCAAATAATTTCATGATAATAGTGGTATAATTAATCATAAAGCTAAAATATCTTTCCTATTACTAATGTTGGGAGACATTATATAATTGTAGCAAGTGGTGGAGTTTAATGGCATGAGTGTGTTAACAAAAATCTCTTACCTTTTACCCTAAGTTTGATAGCCATTACACATCAAAATATAAATATTTAATAATAAACATAATACTTTTAAAATAAGCATCACATACAATTTATCTCCATATATCTAACAAATAAAATAACTTTTAGATAAATAAAATATCTTCAAATTACTGTCTACGAATGTTTCTAAATAGATGCATTTAAGATATATATACTAGTTTAATTATTAGAAAAAAATCAATATAATAATCATATATTAACAGTATAATCTAAATACATTACACCAAATGATATTTTACAATAAAAACAAACACAAAATATCATATATAACTATATAATATATATACCAAAATTCTAACATATATTAAAAATTTATTTAACTTATAATGGACCCTACAATGTAAATCTCAAATGGATTTTTATTTTAAAATAAATGAAATGTATTCTTAAATTATGGGAGAGGATGGACTTAGTTATTTTATATCTTTATTTTTCAAGGGACTATTTCATTTAAGTGAGTTAAGAGTATACCACCGAAGAATGATAGACCCAATTTATTATCTTAAATTACTTTAAGATAATTCTGATTATAGACTTTAATTTCTCTTTTCTTTTACCTTTTTTTTGAATAGGTATCTAGATTATCATTTATAAAATAATATTTATACATATTGACAAAAAAAAGTGGGTGGAAAAAATCACACCCCAAGAGACCATGCAAGGCTAAATCTTGGAGCATAAAAGCATAGAAAGAAATAAAATGTTACTAGCAGTTAAAGAAGTAGCAGAGAGAGAAGGAGGAGGATCTTGGGCACTCAAATTTTTGCATACATCAATGGGGTTCAAGCTAAGGCTTCTCAAATTTTAAAACTGCTTCCCTTCTGGTTTTTCAAATGCTTTGAGTCCTTTTCAAATTCATTTTTAAATCAATAAATAATCATATAGAATAAATAAATGAATTAACAAAATATTTCATAATCATCAAATTTTTATTTATTTACTATTTTAAATTAAAGAAATTATTATTATTATATTCCATCTATTTAAAGTTGTTATTTTCATTTAATATTTTTTTAATATTATAAATATATTTTAAAATGTATTTGATAACCTATAAAATTAAATAAACAATTGGATTTAAGTGAGTTAAGAGTATGCCACTAAAGAATGATAAACATAATTTATTATTGTATTAAGACAATTCTAAATATAGGTTTAATTTATTTTTTCTTTTACTTCTATTTTTTTCAATAGATATTTAGATTATCATTTATAAAATAATATTACACATGTTCACCAAAAAAAGTGGGTGGAAAAAATACCCCAAGAAGTCATACAAGGCTAAATCATGGAGCATAAAAATATAGAAACAAATACAATGTTACTAGGTAGGTAAAGCAGTAGCATAGACAGAAGGAGATAGATTATGGACACTAGAAATTTGGCATACATCAATCGAGTCCAGTGTGGGACTTCTCAATTTTTTAGATTGGCTCTTTTCTACTTTTTAAAATTTGTTACTTTATGCTTCGTCCTTTTGTAAATACATTTTTAATTCAATAAATAATCACATAAAATAAATAAATGATTTAACAAAATATTTTGTAGTCATCAAAATCTTTTTTATTAATTATTGTAAATTAAATGAAATATTATTAATTTATTTCATCTAATTTAAGTGGCTAAAAGATAAATAATAAAATTATCAAACTTTGTAAATGAAGAGTAAATTATTATATTTTTATTTAATAATTTTTTAATATTATAAATTTAAAAAAATGTATTGGATGAAATAAAATAATATATAAAAGTAAATAAATAGTTTTTTAATTATATTTTGATAAAAAATTATAGGTATATACTTAAAGTACATCTTTCTCAAAAGTATATTATTAAATATAAAAAAATTACATAAATTTATTCATTTTGTCTATTCAAACATCTAAATATATATGTGATCGTATTTATTAATTAGTTAAAATCAGAATACAATATATTTTAATTTTTATTTAATTAATAAATACATCACATGTACGCCCTCATGTCTGATTAGAGATTTGACAAATTTATCTAAAATAAATATAATTATATAAATAAAACATTTGTTTAACTGGATACTCAAGAGTGGGGGTACCTAATATGCAACAAAACAAAGCTATTAGATTTCCACAATTCATATAATCAAATTTTGTAGCTTTTTTTTTGAATTTGATTGTGTGTCAATTTTTGAATCAATGTTTCGGATCACATCCATCATCAGGATATAAAGCTGAAGGAGATGGATCAAGGAATGTGTTCTGAAATGTTGATTCAAAAATTGACACAATCAAATTCACAAAAAAGACTACAAAATTTAATACAACGAAAGATTTTAATTTCTTCGTACACATGCTTCGCTATGTTTTCGCTTCGTTGCTTACACGGCGTTAATTCTAGGTGGAATGGAATTCAAAATTCGACATGTGCTTGACTATCGTGCCATGAATCAAAGCAATTTTGTTTGATTGGAGACCATATAGTTTTCGTAGTAGTCGTCGAAGAATCGATTTCGAAACGACTGAAAATGCCATCTTTCACAAAATCGAAGTCCAATTAATCCTGACGAATTCCTTCTCACTGTCATACGGCAGAAATTTGAATCATACGAGTGACTTTATATTCCATCTCCTCTACGAAACTTATTGCTATAAAGACAAAAATCTTCCAATAAGATTTTGAGCCATAGTATTCGGGTCTTATTTTTAATAGTCTATGGTATTCCAAGAGACTTTGACTTCAATATTGCTGGATTTTTTGAACTTGGCGTTATGGTTAATCCTAACCCCTGCCTTCCCTGTTCAGTGCCATTAAAGCTCTGTAATTTCAAATTGTCTTTCATTCGAGCATGTTATTTTTCTGTTCTCCTCTCCGCTCTCTTGAACGTAACTGTTGTTTTGAAAAATGATAACGGCGGACTATTTTTCGTCCTCTCGTCCTTTAATTTATCTATTTCTGAGACTCTTCCTTATATCGTGCTCACTATTTGCAGAGAGCGTTGCTATTACTTCCACGACTGCGTACGGAGGAAGAACTTGGAAGAACAATATCCAGTCTCTGGATTTCCTGACACCGTCAGTTTACGCAGATGCACTTGTCAGGCCGATTCTTCTGAGCAGCAATATCTCATATAATGATATGAATCTGCAATTTGGATGTGGATTCTTCTGCTATGGCAGTCCTTGTGACACAGGTTACCTATTTGCAACTTTCTTTGTTCTCCACGAGACTGATGGTAAGCTGTTTGATATGCAAATGGTATGGAGTTCAAACAGAGATCAGATGGTCCAAGAAAATGCAACCCTAACACTCACCTCCACAGGAGAACTTGTGTTAAGGAACTTTGATGGCACTCTCGTGTGGTCTACAAATACATTCACCCAAGCTTTTCAAAGGATGTCGATAGAAGAATCTGGAAATCTTGTTCTCTATAACACCTCCGGTATAATCATCTGGCAGTCTTTTGATTATCCAACCGATACCTTTCTGCGAGGGCAGAAGTTAAAGGTGGGGCAGAGGCTCACTGCAAATATTTCTCCTAAGAATACAAGCCAAGGTCTTTTCTATTCTACCTTGCTACACGATATCTTTGTTATGTTTACAGCTGCTGCACCGGCTAAAATGTATTTCAGATATCCCAAGGCACGTGCAGGTGTGGAGTTATCTTATATCCAGCTCAACAATCTGTCCATCTCCATATATTTTCAAGGACGATCGTCATCAAAAAATTTATCCGTGCCCAAAAGCTCCCTTTACCTTAAATTTGATTCAGATGGACATTTGAGGGTCTGCTCCGTCCAACAAACAACAGGAAGATCTTCCGTTGACTATTTGCCAATATTTTTATCGGTGGATGAGTGCAATTATCCAAGACCATGCGGAGACTATGGTATTTGCACAAATGGTCAGTGCAGTTGTCCAAGAGATAGTAATGCTTTTAAACCAGTTGATGCCACAGAACCCAATTTAGGTTGTGTTCCGCGTATTCCTCTGGTGTGCTCAGAGACAAGTAGGCGCCACGGTCAACACTTTTTGGAACTGGAGCACGTTTCCTTATTTACTTATGTTTATGAAAATTCTTCGACGCCGGGGTTGGTGTCAAGAGATGAATGTAAAAAACTTTGCCTCGAAAACTGCTCTTGCAAAGCTGTTTTCTTCAGGTACGGGGCCAATTTTTCTAGTGGTTATTGTTATCTAGAGTCCAATATCTATTCTATGAAAACTAACAGTCCAGTCGATGAGTTTTACAACTCCACTGCTTATATTAAAATCCAGTCAAGTTACAAGCGCAGTAAGCACTTGGTTGTCATCATTTGTGGTTCTGTGGGTGGAGCACTAGTCCTAATTATATTCTTGTGCGCATGGATAAATGAGTTTCGAAATAGCACACAGCAGAAGGAAAAGGATGAAGATGAAAGTGACGATGATCATGTAGACTGGCCGGCAGGCTTACCTTTGCGGTTTTCATTCCAGGAATTGAAAGACGCTACAAATGGCTTTAGCATTAAGTTGGGCAGCGGAGGATTCGGTTCAGTTTATGAGGGTGTTCTGTCTGACGGCTCAAAGATAGCGGTGAAGCGCCTTGACAAAGCAGGACATGGACAAAAGGGGTTCCGGGCAGAGGTGGAAACACTAGGGAAAATTGATCATCTTAATTTGGTAAGACTGAAAGGCTTCTGTGCTCAAAAATCCCATCGAATTTTATACGAGCATTTACCAAATGGATCTCTGGATAAATGGATATTTTCAAACAAGAGCCATCTACGTTTGCTGGACTTGATATGTAGATCCAAAGTGGTTCTTGATATTGCAAGAGGATTAACATATTTACATGAAGAATGCCAAGAACGTATCATACATTTCGACATCAAGCCTCAAAACATTCTCCTGGACCAAAATTTCAATGCGAAACTGTCCGATTTTGGGTTGGCAAAATTGATTAACAGAGAGCAAAGTGAAGTGATAACCATGCTGAGAGGGACACCAGGGTATATGGCACCTGAGTTGTTGAACATGCACATCACAGAGAAGGCAGATATATTTAGCTTTGGTGTTATGGTGATAGAAATTGTCAGCGGAAAACGAAGCAGAGAGCTTTCAGAGGACGGCTTGTTTTCACTGTTACAAGTTAAGGCAGAAGAAGGGAGTTTAAAAGATTTGGTTTATCCGGGACTCGGATGTACTGAGGAAACAGGCATAAAAGTGGAGGCAATTAAATTGTTAAAAGTTGGAATGTGGTGTGTACAGGAAAATTTCACGAGGCGACCAGCAATGTCCACAGTGGTGAAAGCGTTGGAGGGTTTAATAGAGGCATTGAATGATATTCCATGCGCCTTAGCAGGGTCAACAAATTCTTCTTCTCAGCAATCTCTTTTCTCATCTGAGCTGTCCTATGCTCCTTCCGTGTTATCTGGACCCAGATGATTTGTTTATTTGCTTATTTTCCTCTACAGGTTTTGTTTACCTTCTCTACTTTTATTACAATAGGTTTGAATGTTGAATATGGCTTGATAGTCCACCTGTAATCAGGCAATTGCTATCAGTAGATAAAATAGACTTATTTCAAAACGTGTAAAATGGTTACAGTCTGCCTGTAATCAGGCAGATGTTACCAGCCCACGCTCATAACAGACGCTCTCCTATGCTACTATTTATGTGTGTTATGGACTTATACTTTCTCTTCAATTGTTTGTTTATTTTTCCTCTAACTTTTCCATCCACTATTGTCGAATTAGAAATCGAATGTAAAAAGAAATCTGCATTGTTCACATACACCATTCTCGAATGAGTTTTCTATTTTCGAATATTAAATTATAAGCATAAAAAGGAGAACGGTAACAGACAAGTAACCAATAATTGAATGACAGCGGGATTCTCGAATGACTTCTTAAGATTCACACCTACCATTGTGGCATGATTACTAATTGACAAAGATATTTTTTAAGTAAGCAATTTGATGCAAAAGTAAAATGGGTACGTACCTAGTATATGGTCGTAGTCAATTTACAGATAATTACTTAATAGTAAATTTTAATGATAAGAAAGATAATATAAAATAATTAAATATTGGTGAATGAATTGGTTGTGGATGGTTATTATCATATATATATACTAGTAGTTGCATGTAGTGACATGTAAAGATGAGCTGATAGGCGGAGGGAAGCATAAATGATAGGAATGCAATCTAAGAGAGAGCATGTGCAAATATGTGTGTATGCTTTAGCTCATTGAAACATCATGTAGTACAATACTAGTTGTAAGAAATAACACAGTATTTTGTGGACAACACGTTATAGAAGATTGAAACATACGACCCTTTCAAGAGCACGTTTTAAAAAATGGAACAATATAGGGTAAGGTAGAGAACGAGAATCAACAATGCCTTATAGAAAGAAACATGAATTGTATAACACTAACTATTTTATTACATTGCAAGCATAGCTAGAAAACAAAAGTCATTAATGAAAGAATGTTGGTTTCAGTAACAGTATTCATAGAACAACAAAATTGATAGTAACAAACCAATGGAAAAATATAGAATGTTCAACAACACCAAATTGAAAATGAAACAATATATTAAGATAAACTGTATAGCATTAACTATTTTACTGCATTGCAACCACAACCATAAAACAAAAGACATAAATCAAACAATATTGGTTTCAACAACGAGCTAGCTGGGAAAACCCATAAAAGAGAAAAAATTCAGAGTAGCAAAGCCATGCAAAAAATTATATTCTAAATGTTATATGCAACATAGATGCCACCATTGATCAGAGGAATGGACAATATATTATCACAATAAGGTAATACAATTATGTGAAAGCTTAGAGTATAATTGAAATGTCAAATAGGTGTATTTACATAAGCCATGCAAAACCTTAAGAGTAAATAGATAATTGCATTGACAGGATTTTGTTGAAGATTGATACAAAAATTTGAAACTATATTTTATTAATTTTATTTCTAATCATTGTCAAAGGTCATTTACAAAACATTAATTCTTCAAAATGGCCATAATTCAATTTGGAAACTGAACCTGCGGCAAGGCTAACCTCATAGAAGATCAAATGCTATGAAAAGATCCATAGTACCTATGAATATAAGCTGAGATAAAAGATCATTCACTAAGACATTACTATCTTATGTGAAATAGAATTTGTTTCTTTCAAGTATTGTCTACAAAAACCAAAAGGGAATGTGAAGTTTAGTGTAATGAATATGTGTCATTAGTAGACAATATGTAAAGTAGAGAAAATAAAGAGTTCTATGATTTATAACAAATAATATATAATGCATGTGCAATAAAAGGCATTAAAAATATAAAATGTAGGCATACCTTATGGGTGTAACAGGATGTAGCATGAATAGAAGAAAATAAGACCTACTCTCCACCCTACCATATTGAGTCATGCAGTCGCATAGGCTATCACAAAACCCCTGAGTAAGAACATACAGTGCCCACCACTATGATCAATGGTGAAACCAATGCTTCAACACTTGAGAATTTTTACTTAATATATTTTTTTTCTAGATATTTGATTGTGTGTGAGTTTGTCCATCCACAAACAAAACATAATCAAATATCTAGTAGTGACAAATCTTAACCATTATAAATTGTAGACATATCATTAGCATTAACCTAAAAAAATTATTTAGTTGTAATCAATCTTTTGCATTTTGAAAAAAATTCTAGTTGTAGTGTTTATGATAAACAATTTGAGATGTAGTTGTGAAATAAAAGATGGAATAAAGGACATATAGCCTTACCTTCTATGTAAATAGAATGTAGTCACAACTTGTACACTATGGAAAACATGTGATTGGAAAGCTATTTAGTATTATGGATATGTGTATGTACCGTTCATAATGTTTTCAATCTAAAATCGTTTCAGTCAAATATAATTAGACATAAGGAAAAATTGAAGTTCAGTGCAGTGAACATGTGTCAGTGGTAGACAATATCTAAATCAAGAAATATAAACAATTATGTAATTCATAACAAATGATATCTAATGTATCTGCAATAGAAGAGGTCATATAAACAATATGCAAGCATACCTTCTAGAAAGAGTAGGAGACAATATGTGTACAATTATAAATTGCATATAATTCTCTTCTAGTACCTGGCAATTTTATTTAGCTAAAATCGATGATCCTTTTCTAAAAATATATATAGTTGTAGCATTTGTGACAAAGAATTTTAGATGTAATTGTGAAAGAAGAGATGTAATAAAGGAGATATAGCCATACCTTGTATACCAATGGAATTTAGTTGCAACTTGGACATGGAAAACTTGTGTCCACAAAGCTAGTAATTTTTTTCAAGATTTGCAGTTAGAGCTGAAAATGTTTGCAAGCTAAGTTTGTTAGAATTTGATATAATTAGACACAAATGGTTCAAAGGAGATAGATCTGGAAGCAACATTATTGATCAAAGGGGAGGAAGGTTTTGAGAGAAAAATTAAATTTAAATAATATTCTGTGAAGCTAGAAACAAGAAGGAATCCACATTTATTGTTGGAAGCAACGAGAAATGTAGGGAAAGAATTCAATAGCAACTTGTCTTAGTAATCACTGTAGAAGTAAAACCCTAGCTATCTTGGCAAAAGTGATTGCAACTACATTATGGAGGGAACGAGGAGGAAGGAAAATTAGGAATAGTGGGAATTCTAAATGCATTGAAATGAAAAGGAAAAGGAGAAGTGGTATAGTTACCTTCAAGAAGAGAAACATATCATCATGATGGGAATGAAAACAATTGTTGAAGGTGATTCTCTTCCTTGATTCAAAGTGCATTATATTTGTTGGAATGCAACCTAAAGCATTTGTTAAAAGAGAAAGGTGGATCTATGCATATTCCTATTATTGATTTAACATGACGGGTGATCCCACAATAGTGGTTTACAATTTTTGGCCAAACTAGACACTGGAATTATTATTTTTAACTAAATCTTCACATTTGGACACCTATAGTGGCTAAACCGTGAGGAATTTGAAGATGATGCAAACTAGAGTCCCATCAAATTTTATCTGTAGATTCTAAAAATATTTTTTTCAAATTTTTTGGAATAAGATTGCACTCCTTCTTCCATCTCCCACGAAAACTGGTTTTTTTCAGAAAACAACATTTTAAAAAAGTGACGCTCATTGTATACAATTTTTTTTTTGTATGAAGCCTAAAATTATAATTTTTTCGAATTTAGATTTGTAACTATGATATCTAGCACTTTTGTTTGGTCTCATAGTTTTTAATTGAATATTTTTTCCTTAATAGAGTTTCGAAGTCAAATCAATTGCAATTCAGACATAGGCAGACTATATACAACATTACTTTTTTTGTATGTATCAAAATTCAATTTTTTCATTTTTTAATGGAGCAAGGACATCAATACCTAGAACGAACATATTTAAAAAAAAATTATTTTGACAATTTTCTATTTTTCCACATGTGCAAAACAAAGAGCTTGATTTTCGGTGAAAAACCTATGTTTAATAAAACTAAAAAACACATACATAATAAAACCAAAACATATTAAAATTATATTCATGGGATAGCTCATTTTGAGGACTACCATAATCATTTGACATAAATTTTAAGTGAATTCATTTGATCCCCCAAAAGGTAAATCAAAATTGATTTTTTATCACCATTTTAATAGGTGTAAAGGAGACTCATTTATAGGTATGGTTTAAAACTAGTGAGGTTCTATCCAAGGGGGTTTGATCTAAGGTTGTTTGATCAAACCCTCTTCAATTGGAATCCTTAAAATGGAACTTGTAAAGGCTTAAATCATTATATTTTCTAAAAATATGTGATTTTAGCAAAAATTAGTTCCTCTCAGAAATTGTAAACCAGCTTTATGGGATCACCTTGAGATAGGGTTGTGAACGTTAGTCCTTTCCTTTCTTTAGTTCTAATATCTATTGTAGCTCTTTCCAGTTTCAAGCCTTGAGATTTATTTATTTTTATCACCCAAGCCATTGTCAAGGGGAGCTGCCTTCGACTACCTCATGTGATCAGGGAATGGGGATGGCTCTTGGATTGTCTTGATCCCATGCTAGGCCAATGTAGTTTAGGAAGTGGACAACAACATATTCAGGTAGTTGAGCTAGTTTAGCACCCCTAGCATATACGATAGCCTTCACTAACCCCAATGATCCATTAACCAAGCCAACTGCCACCCAAAGATTTTTTGTCAACATTACTTGCTAGCCAATTGCAAGTAAGAGCTCTACTTGAAGATTTTCATCATCCCCATAATCAAGTGTGTTTTTCTAAGAACTTTCAACAACACTAATTGCAATGGGAACATTTAACTGTTGAAGAATTTTTCTATTATGCAAGGCAACTGACATATTTTTTAGGAATAAGTAGATAGCTTCATCAAAATCTTGGTTTTGCTTAGCTGAAAGCATGAAATTTATTTGATTCATAAGAGTTTTCTAGTTAGACTGAGATGCCTAATAATTTATAATATTCAAAAGCAATGTACAAAATTATTGTTGTGTATCAGATTGACCATGCTGGTGGAAGACAGTGTCAAGCGTGACAACAATATTAAAAGTGTGTTAAAGAGAAAACGCTGTGGACTGAAAAATGTAGATAGGTCTATCCAAAATAGGAGGCAATTGTACCACTTCACCCACGAGAATAACAAAGACACTGCCAAATGGCTGCATATATTTAGCAGGGAATGCTTGTCACAATCAGCTATCTATTTTAAACAACTTGGGCCCCTGGAAGCTCATTTCATCAATTAATATGTATTTAATATGTTTGAACTCCGCTTGAAATATGGTCAATTCATGTCCTTTTAATGGATTCATATCTCTAATTGGTATCCAGAGAGCTATATGCACTGTGGAGGCACGAATATTATAAGCAGCTACCCTCGCTGGTGCCAAAGAAAGCAAAGGATTCATTCTTTGATTCGGTGATGTATTTAGTGCTCTTTGAATCTTGTCTATAATGAATGATTTACCTATCCCAAGAGTTCCTTAAATGATCATGTACATAATGGGAATGATGAAGATGGGCCAAGATGGTGTTGTGCAATGATATTAAGAGCAAGATTTTGCTTAGGAGATAGTTGATGATGAAGTGTAGGCACTACAAATGAGTAAAGAGTTTCTTTAGTGGTATGCAACTTACTTGTTGAAATGAACTGTTCAACAATGCTATGCAAAAAGTTTGCAACATGGTGTGTGTCGCACTTGTGATGTAGATCAAAGTCCCATCTACCCAATAATTGTAGTTTGTCAAAGCAAACATTTTTTGTAGCACCAAGCCGAGAAAGCAACTCCCATTCGTATTCATCTATGGGAGGTCGAGATTGTGCGCTATCAGTATCACTGTGGCCTTCCTCTTCATCGGTAGGGGGATCAAAAACTCTATTGACATGCCAAGGGTCATAGCCAACAACATGAAATAGCCTCCAATTCTCTATAATGCTTTCTCTCATGACGCCTATGTCTGCCTTGACATTTTAGAAAGGCTTCTATAGTAGCAATTCTGACTAGAAAAATGTATCAAAGGTATCACTTTTCTTAGGGGGCATTCTTCAATAGCGGGTAAACAATGATGATAGCAGGCTGTGGTCAGGGACACCAGGTTGCACCTTTGTGATTTTTTTGATATGTATATAGTTGTGCAGATTGGATAAGGGATACTGTCTCCATTTAAACTGGTCTTTGCATGTAACAATGAATATAGCCACTTGCAAATTCGTCACTGCTATCAACTTTTCTCAAATGATGGAATATCTACTTGCTAAAATTCAGAGACAGGAAATGTCGGCTTGAGATGACAAGGGGAAACTTTTGGAGCATATGGTATGTTTCTTGTCTACCAATGTCACGATCTGCAACCAGGTTCATCATGAATTTTTGATAGGAAAGAAATGCTTTATCTCTAGAGGAATTTGTAAGCCTTTTCAAGATATCAATATAGCTTTTAATTTTTTTTTTAAGAATTTGATGCATATTTGGAAATGTAGTTCAACACAATTTGTCTAGACAAGACTTGCTAGCAATCAAAATTTTCTCACCAAATTGCAAGCATCTCAGGGTTGTGAATATTAACAAGCTCATCATTTCTTGTTGGCTTATAAGATATGTTCAATTCACTATCAATCACCAATGTTGATGATGGTTGTGTATTCCATGGAACTTTGTAGTGACATTGTAATTGGTGGCTTGTTTTCCTAAGGAAAGTGTATTGAGTACACTTGGTATGTCTCGACACCATTTTTAATAGCTATTCATAATCCACCATTGGGTCCATGCAAGATATTTGTGTACTATTAAGCAAGCACGGGTCCTCCAAAGATGAGTGGTGGAACCTTGATATTAGTTGATCCCGGGATCAAGGGTTCCATGCTTAAACATAGCGATCAAAGAAGTTTTTTCATATTGAAGCTCATGTGGGTTGGACCAATCAATCATGTCCATATTTGGGACACTTGGAATCCACAAGAAACTGTGGAGATGTGTTGATCCACAGTGCTATGATTCATACCTATACCAATAGTCCTTTGTTTGGAAAAGCCTCTTAATAACCTCTTCACGGAAAATGGTGAACCACAAGTGCATGTACAAGGTTGTTATGTGTGGGTTTTCCACCACATTATTAGTGAAGCATCTTCAAGAGTATGGCATATGCGGCTGGGCATGAGGATCAATCACCTTGTACAAATCAAGCCATTTTGTGTTTGTAGAGCTCAAAGTGAAGAAGAGAGTTGGTGTACCAAGCTAATGGATCATTGTCGCAAGCTCTTGATGGAACTTGCCCCAATACGAGCATGTTCCTTATGAAGATGCACCAAAGTGAACAAGTTGGTTCACTATCTAGGTGTCTGGTGCATCCTGAAGAAATTGTCACAAAGCAACAACAAAATTTGGGATACTTTCCTCCAATTTTGTTGTCGTAAAAATTGAAGCTGATTGTTGGCTTCAATGTCTCATTATCAAATTATAAAGGTAATATCTAAATCTAACATTCCTCCTAAATCTACTATCATAGTATCTCATCAAGTGCAATGCATATTCATGTAAGTGAATTTGTATGCTTCTCGATTGTAGGGGCATTATTGTGCCTGTGGGGAACAAGTTTGGAAAAGAGATGCTTAATAACCCTTCTATATTATATTCAATGATAGGGTTGTAATTTATCTCAGACCAAGGTAAAGTATTTTCACTAATATATTTAATCTGCAAGGCATCTCTAATTGCCTACAATTCTCAAGGAGGGTTGGGCATCAATGGAATAAATGATGATGAGGCCTCAAGCTCAACTTCCTCATCAACAAAACTTTCTGGAGTTTCCATTAGTTCAACTATGTTATATATTACTAGTTCTTTCATTGCATGTAGAAGATAAGAGATGTCATTACTTATAGCACGCAACAAATTTAAAGCATCAAAATCTATTGCAACATCATTGTAGTATGGGTCTTTCTCAATTTTTTATATTAATGCAGCCATGGCATTAGGTTTGTCAACATAGCAATCATTGTTCACCCCCTAAATGACAGTTCTTCTCACAATCACCACTTCAAGATCATGTAGATGAAACGATAACAAAGTTGCAATGGTCATGATGTATTGAGGAACACTTATAGTATGACCACTATATTTGTATTGGCCTCCTCTAGCATGGGTCACTTTCAAAACTAGAGCAACTCTAGCTATATAAGCATTTCTTTAACTTGAGTAAGTTTTGCAAGGATGAGAGGTTGTGAGCCTAGATCCATCTTGTTCACTAAACTAAATCTATGGATTCCTTTTTTAGAAGTACAACACAAAAATATGGTCCCTGTGTTGGATGCTCGTACTCTCATGCCAACATAGATTTCCTTGCAAACATTGCAAATTTTTAAGTTAGACAAAGCATCAATGTGCTGACGGAAGGATTGCATTATAGTGCAAAAATAATCACCAAACATGTTGCTTGAGTGGTGGGTGGCAAATGGTGTGGATGGGAATGGATGCTTAGGAAGATTTTGCTGAGGTCTATAGACACCTATTGTAGATGCGTCGTCACTGCAATGATTGGGTGGACGTTGGCAAGGCATGGGGGGTGTGACGCTACAATAGGGAGCAAGCTCTTCCATCGAACCTGGCTGCGATTGTGGTGCGCTTGTCTAGACATGTGGGGCCAAGTTAGCCCAATATATAGTTCCTTTTTGCCGCAAGTATTTGGCTTGATGACCTACACAAATATGGTCTCTATGGCTCACATAATAAAGTTGGTTTCTTTAGCGCTTTGCTATCTTTTTACGGTCCACATTTTCTATAGGACTAAAATTCAAACAAGGCTGAGGACCCTACAATCATAATATGAGGAAATAATAAAATGATTGTAGGCACCAACTTAAAGGGCAATGGCATAAGTATAGAGTTGAAGCTAATTCAATATGGAATGAAACAACCAAAGGTAGATAGAAAGACTCAACAATTCCATATGGAAAACAATACATATACATACATCACAATGAAGATGAAATAGTGTTTGCAAACTCCAACTTAAAGAGAAACAATACAACCGATGAATAGATAGGTAATATAAAGTGAAAAAGAAGAAAGGAATGCCTACTCTCCACCCTACCATATTGGGTCATGGAGCCCCATTAGCTCTCACCAAACCACCGAGCAGGAACATACATTATCCACCAGTATGATCAATGGTGAAACCAAAGTTGTTTATGCCCAATATAGAACCTTACATTCTAATAGTTATTTTTTGGCCTTGGAAAGAATAATAGCATAGACGTGACAATCAACATCATGAATTGGATGCATATGTAGCTATTTTCTACTTGGAAATATAAAACCATGGTCCGGGGGAAAAAAATATATAAAAAAATTGCACATACACAAATACTTTTGCCAATAGTGACTTATCGACAACAACAAAAGCATACATATATGCAGATGTATTTGAAAATATATCTATGCATATGCAATGTAGTTTTGATGGAGACTGCGATGAATGGAAGGTGTGATGCACTTTTTAAAGAAGAGTGTAACGCTATTGCTACCTATAGTTGTGCAATGTGCCTTCCTTGATTCTAGCCTCCATTAAAAAAAACTTCACATTTGTGATTGCAGATGCATATATACATATACATATACATATATTATGATGAAGATAAAAATGTGCTTGCAAACACCAATTGAAAGACTCATAGTGCAGCTAAAAAGAAAATAGTAAATATAAAATGAAAGACAAAAAAACAAAACGTACTCTCCAACCTACCATATTGGGTCATGGAGCTGCATAGGCTCTCACCAAATCCTTGAGCAAGAACACACATTGTCCAGGGCACTATGATCAAAGGAAAAACCAATGTTTCTTATCACAATAAAAATAGAACCTATCATTCTAATAGATCCTTTTCTAAGGCTGAAAGGAATAATAGCCAAGCTATTGCAACTGGCATCATGCATTGGATGCATATGTAGGAATTTTCTACTTAGAAATATACAACCATGTGGTGAAAAAAATAAAAACAAAAAACCCATACACACACCAATTATTTTTTCAACAATACTTTATGGAGAATATCCAAAGCATACATATATGCATATGCATAAGCAGATGTATCTATGCATATAAAATTCATTTTCGTTGGAGACTCTAATGAATGGAAGGTACAATACACTGTTTAAAAGAGAGTGTAACACTACTGATGTTTATGGTTATGCATCATTCTTTCCTTCATTGAAGCCTCCATCTAAAAAACATACACTTTTTTGATTGCACATGCATGTATACATATACATAAGCATATATTGTGATGAAGACAATAAACTACTTCCAAACACCAACATAAAGACTGATAATGTAGCTAAACAATAAATAGAAAATGTGAAATGAAACACAAAAAAACAAGGTTTGCTCTCCACCCTACCATATTGGGTCATGGAGCCCCGTGGGCTCTCACCAAACCCCTGTGCAAGAACATACATTGTCCACCACTTTGATCAATGGTAAAACCAATCTTTTTTACCACACTTTATATACATCTTATCATTTCAACAACTCCTTTTTTGAGGCTGAAAGAAGGGTATGTGCAGGATCATCATGGAAAAAATAGGCCCTTAAGTGGCAATAAAATTCAGAAAATCAGAGTTAGGCAACTTAACGTAAAAATTTGAATAAGTTATCTATATTATTTGAAAAATATGTAAGAATAGAATCTATAGAAAATTGAATTTAGTTTCTAAACTACTAGGTTTATTTACAAAAAAATAATTATATTTGGTGAAATTTTGAAATTTCAATGTAGTAGTACTTAAATTTTACGAAAAAAATAAGAAGTAGGTGTCTGTCTAACCACCCTAACCACAATAAAATGATAATATTTTTTTATAATATTTTAGATATAAGTAGGTGACTCATGTCCAGATGTGATGCATATTTTTTTGTAATTTTTTTCCAAGTAAATAATTAATTATGATTTTTTTATTACAAATTTGAAAAAATATAAAAACTCGTATGTCTAACCACCTTAACTTGGTCAAAACATCATGAAATTCATTTTTTTTTTTTTAATCCTATACTATGTGAAGCATAGAATGTGGCACATATTTCTAATTCAATAAATGTGATACCATTTGAAAGTTATAGATGTTTTTCAATCAACCTATCAATCAGGAATTAAGTTGTAATTCAAATAGAAAATGAATAATAATTATTTATTAAATTCAAAGTAAAGCATAATTTATATTGGTGGAAAGTTGAGAATCTCCTTTAAAAACCCTTTTCATTTCATCAATTTTGGGTAAAAAAAAAGTTGTCAGCCACATGGGTCATCATATCACTTAGATATCACCACTTTTTGGCCCATCATGATCCTGCAGATAGCTAAAACTAATAACTAAAAAGGATGCAGAGGCATATGACACGCATTGGGAATAGGTTGGTGGATTTTCCACCGCATGGATAGAGAAGGCCAACGAAATTAAACACTAGTTTGCATCTACATTATTTATTGTATGGTTTGCATGTGTTGGTGATGGTTGTAATAACACGTACTATTTATTTATTTCTGGCTTGCATTTAGTGATTATGGTTGCAATGTAGCCAGATAGTTAATGCTGTGTAGTTTATGTTGTGAAATATACACACTAAAAAAACACATGTAGAAATGTATGTATATGGCATTAGATGTAGACAATATTCATATATTTTTTTCACTCTTCTTATTGAAACTCAGACCTATAGTTTTGAAACAAGGCTTAAAACAACAATAGTCAAAGTTGCAAGAATTAAATTTGAAGTTGAGTGCAAGTCGTTGCTATTAGATCTACCTGTAATTTCTATTGCCATACAAGACCCTTTAGAGATAATTGTTGTACTGCCTTGAATGCCAAATAGCCATGCGTAGTTGTGACTTTGGATATTTGCTATAATTTTTGTTAAATAGGCATCTATTTTCTTTTCTTTCTTTGGAGTGCACATACATATGGGTATGTGTAGGATCATGAAGGGCCAAAACGTGGCAATATCTAAGTGATATGATGGCTAATTTGGCTGATGAATGTTTTTTTACCCAAAATTGATGAAACAAAAAGGGTTTTCAAAGGAGATTCTCAGCTTTCCACCAATATAAATTATGCTTTACTTTGAATTTAATAAATAATTATTATTCATTTTCTATTTGAATTATGACTAAAGTCCTGATTGGTAGGCTGATTGAAAACCATCTATAACTTTCAAATGGTATAACATTTTTTGAATCCGAAAAATGCGTCACATTCTATGCTTTGCATACTATAGAATTTAAAAAAAAAATGGTTTTCATGAAGTTTTGACCAAGTTAAGGTGGTTAGACAAATGAGTTTTTATATTTTTTCAAATTTGTAATAAAAAAATCATAATTAATTATTTACTTGGAAAATAACTACAAAAAAATATGCATCACATCGAGACATGAGTCCCCTACTTATATCTAAAATTTTATAAAAAAATATTATCATCTTATTGTGGTTAGGGTGGTTAGACAAACAGCTACTTATTTTTTCCTTATTTTTTCCCTAAAATTTAAGTACTATTGCATTGAAATTTCAAATTTTCACCATATATATATATATATATTTTAAATAAACCTAGTATTTTAGAAACTACATTCAATCTGATACAGATTCTATTCTTACATAATTTTGAAATAATATAGATAACTTATTCAAAATTTTACATCAATTTTCCTAACTTTGATTTTCTTAATTTTATTACCATTTAAGGGCTTTTTTTTTCCATGATGATTCTAAATATACCCATATATACAAATACATAAACATATCCATATATTAGAATGAAGAAAATAAGGTGCTTACAAACACCAATGTAAAGACTCACAATGCAAGTAAACAACAAATAGGAAATATGAAATGAAACACAACAAAACAAGGCCTGCTCTCCACCTTATCATATTTGCTCATGGAGCCCCATGGGCTCTTAGCAAAGCACCGAGCAAGAACATACATTGTCCACCACTTTGATCAATGGTGAAACCAATCTTTCTTATCACACTTAATATAGAACCTACCATTCCACCAATATAAATTATGCTTTACTTTGAATTTAATAAATAATTATTATTCATTTTCTATTTGAATTATGACTAAAGTCCTGATTGGTAGGCTGATTGAAAACCATCTATAACTTTCAAATGGTATAACATTTTTTGAATCCGAAAAATGCGTCACATTCTATGCTTTGCATACTATAGAATTTTAAAAAAAAAATGGTTTTCATGATGTTTTGACCAAGTTAAGGTGGTTAGACAAATGAGTTTTTATATTTTTTCAAATTTGTAATAAAAAAATCATAATTAATTATTTAATTGGAAAATAACTACAAAAAAATATACATCACATCGAGACATGAGTCCCCTACTTATATCTAAAATTTTATAAAAAAATATTATCATTTTATTGTGGTTAGGGTGGTTAGACAAACAGCTACTTATTTTTTCCTTATTTTTTCCCTAAAATTTAAGTACTATTGCATTGAAATGTCAAATTTTCACCATATATATATATATTTTAAATAAACCTAGTATTTTAGAAACTACATTCAATCTGATACAGATTCTATTCTTACATAATTTTGAAATAATATAGATAACTTATTCAAAATTTTACATCAATTTTCCTAACTTTGATTTTCTTAATTTTATTGCCATTTAAGGGCTTGTTTTTTCCATGATGATTCTACACCTACCCATATATACAAATACATAAGCATATCCATATATTAGAATGAAGAAAAGAAGGTGCTTACAAACACCAATGTAAAGACTCACAATGCAAGTAAACAACAAATAGGAAATATGAAATGAAACACAACAAAACAAGGCCTGCTCTCCACCTTATCATATTTGCTCATGGAGCCCCATGGGCTCTTAGCAAAGCACCGAGCAAGAACATATATTGTCCACCACTTTGATCAATGGTGAAACCAATCTTTCTTATCACACTTAATATAGAACCTACCATTCCAACAAGTCTTTTTTAGGCTGAAAGAAATAATAAATAAAAATGTATAGTTAACAAATATGACATAAAATGCAATCCAACACCATGCATTGGATGCATATGTAAGAATTTTCTATTTGGAAATATACAGACTAAAAATTTACAAGTAGAAATTTATGTGCATGGCATTAGATGTAGACAATATACATATATAGATGAATATATAGATACATATTGATACATGTGTTGGGAAGGGAAATTGAAATTCAATCTTCAAAGAAGCTCGCAATTCTAGCTCACAGATTTGATAGTAGGTAAACCCACATAAGAACACCCAACAATGCCTTATTGAAAATTGCAAAGATTTTCGCCACCTCTTCTCACGTTTTAAATGGTAGGTGTTAGCACAACCATTTCCACTACACAGATACCATACAAGAGTTAATGTTGATGCCAAGAGAGCGAGCTTCTGTGAAGGTGCAAGTACGACCGTCTATTGTGGAGTTCTTGTGAAGGTGGTTGGAGGATATTTTTTGTTTTTTACATGGGCCAATAACTTGAAAAGCAATACAAAAGTCTTGGTAATGGCACGATAGATTAGAGTGATGAAAAATCTATGTGCCATATGTACATATATCTTTGTATGTCATAACAGATGCAAACAAAGCTATATTATTTCAATTTTCAAGAAGGTTCTATTGAGAAAAGAGTATATTTGTGCATGCATTTGTTACTATGATTTTTTGTCGGTTTCCCTATCTAACTTCCATTTTGTGGCTATGTTTGCCAAAAAATAAAATTGTTAACATTCTGCAGGTTTTTCTAGGCTTTGAGAAACAAGGTAGTGTGTAGAAAGCTAGTGGGGAGAGTTGTGTTTGAAAGAACCGGGAAGAGGTGCATATCAGAAAAACCCTTAGAGATACTGTTTCAATTGTCATTCATGGTTTTTGGTAGGCTATGTTGTCTGATCTCTGATAAGGAACTATTGATTGTTTCAAATTTTGATAAGGTGTTGCTGAGAAAAGACTATATTATTTGTTAAAACAAAAATTGTTTCATTTATGGTTCACATTTTGTGGCTATGGTTTTGCATGGGTATGTTACTATGAATCTTTGTGTTTTGTGGGTTTCTCCATCTGGATCATTGTTGAAACCAATATTGTTTGATTTATGGCTTCCGTTTTGTGGTTATGGGTGCAACGGAGTATAATAGTTAATGTTATACAGTTCCTATTTGATTCCATTAGGCATTGTTGATTATTGTTCTCTAGCTTAGGCTATATTGTTTCATTTTCGAAAAGGTGTTGTTGAAAAGGCTTATATTGTTTGGATTTTTGAAAATTTTCTATTAAGAATAGAGTATATTTTTGCATGGCTTGCTTACTATAATTTTTTGTGGGTTTCTCTTTATGGCTTCCATTTTGTGGCTATGTTTGCAACAAAATAAAATTATTAACGTCATGCAATTTTTGTTGATTGTTGTTGTCTAGCATGGGGTATATTGTCTCATTTTTGATAGAGTGCTATTGAAAAGGCCATACTATTTCAATTATCAATAAGGCATTGTTGGGAAAATCCTATATTGTTTCTTATAAGAAATAATGTTTTGTTTATGGTTGACATTTTGTGGCTATGGTTTTGCATGGGATTTGTGAATTGTTGATTGTTATTCTCTAGCTTACGGTATATGTATTTATTTTGAATAAGAGAGTGTTGAGAAGGCAATATTGTTTCATTTTCAACAAGGTACTATTGAGAAAAGACTATGTTTTTGCATATGTTTATTACTATTTTTTTTTGTTTGATGCCACCATTGATTGGAGTGATGGACAATATATTTTCCCTACGTACAAATATGTATGTATGTCATAGTAGATGCAAACAACATTCATACATAGTGATCCCTATTAGGCTATATTGTTCCATTTTTGAAAAGGTGTTGTTGAAAAGGCTATATTGTTTGAATTTTTGAAAAGGTTCTATTGAGAAAAGAGTATATTTTTGCATGGCTTGCTTACTACAATTTTTTGTGGGTTTCTCTTTATCGCTTCTTGTGGCTATGTTTGCAACAAAATAAAATTGTCAACATCATGCAGTGTTTGTCAATTGTTCTTTTCTAACTTGGGGTATATTGTCTCATTTTTGATAAAGTGTTGTTGAAAAGGCTATACTGTTTCAATTATTGATAAGGTGCTATTGGGAAAAGCCTATATTGTTTCTTATAAGAAATAATGTTTTGTTTATGGTTGGAATTTTCTAGCTATCGTTCTGCATGGGTTTTGTGACTATGGTTTGGCATGGGATTTGTGCATTTTTTATTGTTGTTCTATAGCTTAGGTTATACTATTTTATTTTCAATAAGAGAGTGTTGAGAAGGCAATATTGTTTCATTTTTGACAAGGTACTATTGAGAGAAGAATATATTTTTGCATAGGTTTGTTACTGCGATTTTTTTTTTGATGTTACCATTGATTGGAGTGATGGACAATATATTTTCCCTACATATAGATATGTATGTATGTCATAGTAGATGAAAACAACATTCATACACTGTGATCCTTTTATTCTGTTGTTACATTGTTGGAATGATAAGGTATATTTTAAGTGTCATATGGAAGGTTGATGCCACCATTGATCTCACTGCAAGAATTTACATGTAGGAGAAATATACTCTACACTCAGCCAACAGAAGAAGATTAAAACTACAGGCATTAAAGGGAAAATTTATGGGAACCTCTAGATGTGTGGTTTCCCCCCATTGTGTGAACTTTGGTCGGAATTTTCGTTAGCCTTCTTAGTTTTTTGATCCTTCTGGCATAGACATTTTAGTCAGGAAGAAGGTGGGAGATGTTTCTTGAATTTTAAATTAAAAGTGTTTGATGCGTTGGTAGAGAAGGCGAGCAAAATTAAACACTGGTTGGCATCAACATTAATTATTGTATGGTTCCTTTGTGGTGGAAATATTTGCAAAGTAATAAAATAGTCCATATTCTTCTTGAAGCATAGTTTTTATCTATCTAAACCTCAATAAGGCTTTGTTACAATGCAAGGTTGTATATTAAGTGTCAGATGAAACATTGAACAAATCATTATTGAGGCCTAGAAAAATAACAACTATCCTTGAAGCCATACATAAACAACCAACAACAACTTATCATGATGAACATGGACTATTTTACCAATTTCCAACCATTCCCAGTGGACAAAAACCATAGATCAAATAAAAATCGTTATTATCTTATGAAAAGAATAAGCATAGCAAGGGCTATATATGAATGTTGTTTGCATTTAATTTCACATAGATACATATCTGCATGAAGGGATGAATGTTTTCTGTCTCTAATTTCACAAACATACATATCTTCACATAGGGAAACTAAAATGAGAGAGAACAAAAGAAGGTATGCTCTCCACCCTACCTTATTGGACCATAGAGTCCCATAGGCTCCTGCCAAACCACTGGAGCAAGAACAAACATTGTCAACCACTGTGATGGATAGTGAAATTAATCTTCCTAATTACACTTAATATAAAACATATTATTGTAAGGATGCTTCTTTGAGGATGAAACAAATAACAACTATATTTGAAAAACAATAAACATGGAAAGGAGTATATATGAATGTTGTTTACGTACTATATTTGAAAAAAAAAAAAACATGGCGAGCAATATGCATGAATGTTTTCTACATCTAATTTCACATGCGCACATATCTACGAAGGAAAAAAGAGGAATGAAACACTACAAAAGAGATGCATACTTTTTTGTGTGTATATATTTCCAAGAAATAGATTCCTACATATACATCCAATGGATGCAATACATATATTTGGAGTTGAAAAACAAAATCTACATCAATATATATGTTTCTAAAGTTATCTAAAAATATATACACATTGTTGATTGTTGTTGAATAGCTGCAAAAATATTATTTCATTTATGATTTCCATGTAGTGGCAATGGGTGGAAAGCAATAAAACACTCTATATATATGCTTAGAGAAGAAGATCCATACAAATATATATGCATCTAAAGTTATATGTAGACAAGACACATATATATATCCATAGGTGGACTTCAAACATATGAATGTTGTTTGCATCAAATTATGTTAAAAACACATAGATATACACATAGAAAAATATAAAATAGAACACAATAAAATGAGGCTTGTTCTCCACCCTACCATATTGGGTCATGGATCCTCATCGGCTCTCACCAAATCCCCGAGCAAGAACATACATCATCCACCACTTTGATCAATGGTGAAATCAACGTGCCTTATTATACCTACTATACAACCTATCATTCTAACAACTTCTTTTGTGAGGCTGAAAAAAATAATAACTTAAAAGGTGCATTCAATTTCAGATTCCCTAAACAAGAAACATGGAGAGTAGTATATATCAATGTTGCATACATATAATTTCACATACATACATATCTATAGAGAGAAAAAGAGAAATGAAACATAAGAAAAGGAACTCACACTTTTAATGTTTATATTTTTCCAAGCAACACATTCCTACATGTGCATCCAACCCATGCAATAAATATATATGCAGCTCCAAAACAAAAGGTACACTTATATATATATATATATATATATATATATATATTTGATGTTAGATGCACATATGTATGCATTGTTGGTTCTTGTAAAATAGCTTTGAACATATTATTTTATTTAAGGTTTCCATGTAGCGGAAATAATTGTAAAGCAATAAAACAATCCACATATATAGACACAACAAGCAATAAAATAGTCCATATATATGGCCACAATAATATTTAACATACTAAAGTTATGAAAGAAACTAAACAATTTATGTTAATTACAAAAAAGGCATTGTTGACTATTGTTCTATAGCTTTAGGTTATACCCAAAGATAGCGAACAACAATCAACACTGCCTTATAGAAAAAAATGTAAATTATATAGTGTTGCAACCATCACCACAAAACAAAAGCCGTAAATGAAACAATGATGGTTTCAACAAGGACCTATATGTTTTTTTTTTGAACAATGACCTTTCAATAGGCACAAGAACAAATATAGATAAATTTAAATCTGGATACATATGTTTTTTGCGTGAGAAAAAAAAAAAAAACATCACTTGGCATAGCTTGTGATGGCTACAATAATAGGTTGCATTCAAAACATAGTACAGTAATTCAACACTTTATGTTATTTTCAATAAGGCATTGTTGAGTGCAAAGTTGTAGCTTGAGCTGCACAACATACATAGTTATGCACACCTATACTTCACAATGCATGTATGAATATATATATGTATAACTTTAAATGCAATTATGTCTATCAACAACTATAAATCTAGATATATATATGTGTGCAAGTACACTCAAGCTAAATCATATAAGTATTATGCAGAATGTAGATGACAATTATCATTGAACATCACATAGGAAATATAATAACAAAAATGAAGTTATGTGCAACTCCAATAAAATGAAAGACACATAAATATATACACATAGGCTATTCCCAAATGGCTAGCAAACAAAAAGGTGAAGGACGCATAAACACCTCAAATATAAATAAGTCAAACTAAATACAAGTGTTGCCAATGCATGAAAATTTTTTCCACAGTTCATTGGATACACATGGTAAAGAGCCAATATAATTTTCAGCAACAAAAAGTAATCAAGTAGTAGACTTACATGATTGGCGCCCAAGGGTTGTCCAACAGCTTGGGGAGAGCTAGAGTCCATCGACATTATTGGGCTACTCTTTAAAAAGGTCAGAGCTGCAACGTTGGTGGCTGACCATGAGATCTATTAAAACAACAACACAATGGTCATAGATTCAATTAAAGAAACAAAGGCTGATGAGCTCCAGTCCCATTTATTTTATTTTAGTTTTTTTATCTTTCAAATTTTTTGTGGAGACATTAACAATATGACCAAAAATAAACAATATAAAAAAGGCATATTTACAAAACTCTTTGTATATCATTTTGAAAGCAGTCTTTGTTCTCGAAAAACCAACCTAGAACATACATTGTCAATCATTGTGATCAATGGTGGCATCAATGATTGATATAACAGTTAAAATACACCTTATCATTCCAAGAATGTCTCAACAAAGTAAAAAAAGGAATTAGTATGTATCAATGTTGTTTGCATCCACTATGACATACATACATATTTGTACATAGGGGAAATACATTATCCATCACTGCGATCAATAGTGGCATCAATGTTCCATACAACACTTAAAGTACAAACTACCATTCCAAGGATGTCTCAATATGTATCAATATTGTTTGCATCTAGTATGGTATAAAAACATATCTATAGATAGGAGAAATAAAGTGAAACACAACAAAACAAGGCACTGTCCATCACTGCGATCAATTGCGACATCACTCCTCTATATAACATTTAAAATATAGTCTATTATTCCCTACTTGTAGATATGTATGTATCTGTTGTTTTGTGGTGATGGCTACAACACAATAAAATAGTTAATCTTATACTCTTTTTCTTGTATTTGACAAGTGATTATTGTTCATTTTTCTCTAGCCTTGGCTATATTGTCACATTATCAATAAGGTGTTGGTGGGGGAAATAATTTCTGATTTATGCCTTTCATTTTTTCGCTATGGTTGCAACACAAAAAATAGTGAAGACTATACAATTTATGTTGATTTCCATAAGGCATTCTTGATTGTTGCATTGTAGTTTAGGGTGCATTGTTTCAATTTTTGACAAGTTTCTATTCGCAAAAGACTATATTTTTTCTAATATAAATATTGTTTGATTTATGGCTTCCATGTATTGCTTTCGTAACCATCACCCGATGCAAAAAAAAAACCTCCAACCACCATCACAAAAGCTTAACAATGGCTAATTGAGCTTGCACCTTCATAGGAGCTCACCATTGTGGCATCAACATTGATTTTAATATGCCTTCCATGTAGTGGAAACGGTTGCACAAAACATCGCTATTGTGGCATGAACATTAATTGTTGTATGGTTTTTGTCTAGGGGTGATGGTTGTAATAACACTTGCCATTTTAAACCCTAGGGAAGATAGCAAAAGCCTTCAAAATTTCTAGTGAGGCATTGTTGGGTGTTGTCTTGTGGCTTTTCCTACTATTAGAGCTACAAGCCAAAACAATGCACTTTTCTAAAGGTTTGTTACTACGAATTTTTGTTTTTATGGGTTTTTCCATCTAGGCCACTATTGCAACTAATGTTGTCTTATTTATGGCATTTTTTGTGTGACGATTGCTGCAACGCAATAAAATACTTAATGTTATACAGTTCCTATTGTCTTGCCTTCTTTTGTTCTGTGCCATATAATTTTTCCCATGTGAAAATATGTATATTTGTGAAATTAGATGCAACCAACACACATATCTATGATAGCCTATATATTAAGTGCAATAATAAAAAATGATATCAATATTGAATACACTGGTGGACAATGTATGCATGCCTACCAAAAAATAGCACATACATCATGCACCATTGTGACCAATGGTAAAATCAATGTTCCTTATTGAAATAACTATACAACCTACCATTCTAATTACTTTTTGAGGCTAAAAGAAATAATAACTGACAAGGTGTATTTAACTTCAATTTACCCAAACAATAAGCATCGCTTGCAATATATATGAATATTATCTACATCTAATTTCACATACATACATATCTCTACATAGCAAAAGAGAAATGAAGTGCAAAAAAAGTAACACATACTTTTTGTGTTTGCATATTTCGAAGCAATAAATTCCTACTTATGCATCCAACACATGCAATACATATATGGAACTGCAGAAAAAAAGCTACACCAATATACATACATACACACATATATATATATATATATGAAGTTAGATGCACATATATATTCATTGTTGATTGTACTCTACAAAATACTATATTGTTTGTTGAAACCAATATTGTTTCATTTATGGTTCACCTTAAATTGTGACGATGGTTTTGATTAGGTTTGGCACTATGAATTTTTATATGTTCTAGATGTTTTGGTATCCATTGTAGGCTTTCATTTCTATTTTCCTGTGTGCAGATATGTATGTATGTGAAATTACATGTAGACAAAATCCATATATACTCAAAATTATATGCAAACAACATCCATATATACTTAGGAAACAAAATGCAAACCATAAATGAAACATTTTTATAAACTATATAGTGCTTTCTCAATAGCACCTTATGAAAATTTGAAACAATCAATACTACCTTATCAGAAATCAAACAATATAGCCTACCAAAAACTGACACCAACTTATAATGTGTAACAAAAAAAGACACTCTTTAAATGAAACAATAATCATTTCAACATGAACATATAAAATTTTGTATTGAATAATACCTTATCGGAAATGACCATATACACAGATACATGCCCACACATATAAAAATTCAAATAGAAGACACCAATTGTGAAGATATAATACTATGTGGCAATCCAACCACACAAGAAACAAACAACCATATTGATATAAAAAAATTAATATATATCTATGTATAGATAAACGTGTAACCTCAAAGATACATGTCAAAAATGCATATGTAAACATATAGACTCACACCGTAAATAGAATAATAATGGCCTAAACATCGACCTAGGAAATTATTTCTTCCAAGAGAGCCCTATCAGCAAGGAAAGAATATTGCCAAAGCTATAGACCAACATTCAACAATGCCTTATGGATAACAACACAAATTCTATGACATATACTATTGTATTGCGGTTCAAATATGAAATGATATAGCCAAAGCTAGAGAACAACACTCAACAATGGTATATACACATTAAGAATAGCGAATGCCAATTGTGTAGATATCAGAGCATGTGGCAATCAAATGAGATAAGAAGAAAATAGCTATATTGAAATTAAAAACTTGACATATCCATATTTAGATAAATGCATCACCTCAAAGATACATGCACATAATGAATATATAGATACATACACACTGACACCTTAAATGAAACAATAATGGTTTCAACAACATCCTAGGGAATTATTTTTTTCAATAGGACCTTATCACAAAAGAAACAATATAGCCATAAACCAATGCCTTTAAAAAATTGCGCAAAAATTCACTATGTTTTCTAAAGATTTAAAAGGAAGTTGTTACTTACAACCATTGAAACTACACAGAAACCATACATCAATTAATACTAATGACATTTCGTTGGCCTTCACTAGCGGTGCGACAAACACTTTCAATTTAAAAATAAAAAAATAATTTGCCACCCTTTTTCCGACCGAAATCCAAGAGCCTAAAGGTTTAAAAATTGGGGTCAACAATGGCCTATGGAAAGCAACATAAAGTGCATAACATTGACTATTTTAACAACATAAACTATATAACATGCACTATTTAATTGCATGAAAAAAACATGAAATAATATAAGCAAAGCTAGAGAACAACATAAACTATATACTATTGCAACCACAACCACAAAATGAAAGCTTTAAATGAAACAATAATTGTTTCAACAACAACATAGAAAATTCTTTATTGAACAACACCTTATCCGAAATAAACATATACACACAACACTCCCATAGATACATGTACACATTCAAATAGAAAACACCAATTGTGTAGATATAACACTATGTGGCAATCCAACCACATAAGAACTAAACAACCATATTCATATAAAAACTTGACATATCTATATACACATAAACACGTAACCTCAAAGATAGATGTATAAAATTTGTGTACGAACATACACACTCACACCATAAATAGAATAATAATGGGCTAAACAACAACCTAGGAAATTCTTTTTTCCAAGAGAACCCTATCAGAAAGGAAATAAATTTTCCAAAGCCATAGACCAACATTCAACAATTCCTTATCGATAACAACATAAATTATATCACATATACTACTGTACAATGGTTCAAATCCAAAATGATATAGCCAAAGCTAGAGAACAACACTCAATAATGACATATAAATATTGAGAATAGCGAAAATGAGTTGTGTAGATATCAAAGTACAAAGCAAATAGCTAAATTGATATTTAAAACTTGACACATCTATTTTTAGATAAACACATCACCTCAAAGCTACATGTACGTAATTAATATACAGACACACACACTAACACCTTAAATGAAACAATAATGGTTTGAACAACATTCTAGGGAATTCTTTTTTTCAGTAGGACCTTATCAGAAGGTAAACACTATAGCCATAAACCAAAGGATTTCAAAAATTGAGCAAAATATTGCTATGTTTTCCAAAGCTTTAAAATGTAGTTGTTACTTACAACCATTGCAACTACACAAAAACCATACAACAATTAATACTAGTCATGTTATTTCAATGGCCTTCTCTATCAGCACTCAAAACACTTTCAATTTAAAAATTAAAAAACAATCTGCTACCTTTTTCCCATTCGAAATCTAGGAGCCAGAAGGCTTAAATTGGGGTCAACAATGCCATATGGAAAACAGCATAAAGTCCATAAATTTGACTATTTTACTACGTTCCAACCATTCACTCTAAACAAAAGCCATAAATAAAACAATATAGCCTAAGGCAGACAACAATAGTGAACAATGCCTTATGCAAGACAACATGACATGCATATCATTAACTAGTTTATTGCATTGCAACCATCACCACATAATGAAAGCCATAAATGAAATAATATTGGTATCAACCATCACCTAGATGGGAAAACTTGCAAAACACTAAAATTCATAGTAACAAACCCATGCAAAATCATCACCGCAAAAGCCGAACTATAAATCAAACAATATTGGTTTCAAAAAACTATATAGTCTTTTTTCAAACAGATCCTTATCGAAAAGGAAACAATATACCCTAAGCTAGAGAACAACAATCAACACTGCCTTACAAAAAAACAACGCAAACTATATAACATTAACTATTTCATTGCATTGCAACCATCCCTAGAAAATATTTCTTTCAATAGTGAACGAGATCGAAAACCCACAAAACAAGAAAAGCTCACAGCAACAGATCGATTCAAAACCTTCACCACAAAAAATGAACCATAAATGAATCAATATTGGTTTGAACAACAACCCAGATGAAAAGACTCAAAAAAGCACATGAGATTAACTATTTTGCAACCATTCACACAAAACTGAAGCCATAAATGAAATAATATAGCCTAAGCTAGAGAGTTGCAACCATCGCCACAAAATGAAAGCCATAAATCAAATAATATTGGTATCAACAGTCACCGAAATGGGAAAACTCGCATTACACAAAAAATCCCAGTAACAAACCCATGCAAAACCATTGCCACAAAAGCCGAACCATAAATCATTTTTTTTTTGTTTCAACAAACTAATATATAGTCTTTTTTCAACAGACCCATATCAAGAATGAAACAATATAGTCTAAGCTAGAGAAAAACAATCAACACTTCCTTATGCAAAAGAACATAAAGTGTATAATATTAACTATTTCATTGCATTCCAACCGTTGCCACAAAATAGATTCAAAACCTTCACCATAAAATGTGAACCATAAATGGAACAATATTGGTTTCACCAATGACCTTGATGAGAAACCCCACAAAAAACACATGAATTCATAGTAACAAACCAACTCACAAACAAACAATATTGCCTTCCACCCTCCATGACTACACGAAGACTGTAAACAATATTCATTTCAATAGTAACCCAAATGAAAAAACCCATAAAAAACACATGAATTCATAGTAACAAACTAATGCAAAAACAAATGATGTTGCCTTCCACCGATCACGACTACATGGAAACCATAAACGAAACAATATTGCCTAAACTACAAAACAACAATCAACAATGCCCTTTAGAAAATAACATAAACTATTTTTGAAATACTCGACAAACAATTTTTTCAATATGCACCTCTTCCCGCACCTCTTCATGATTGCTTCAAATGCACCTCTTCTAGCTTTCTTTCTCTCTCCCCCCTTCTTTCTCCAACACCTGCAAAAAATGGACAAAGAATTATCACAACCAACACTTTTGTCCTGCTTTTGCAACCATCGCTCCATGCTAAAAACACAAAATAACCTCCAACCACCTTCATAGAAATTCCACAACTCATGGTCGCACTTGCACCTTCACAAAAGATTTCCCTCCTCACTCATAGCTATCTTCGAGAACATGCTAAACCTAGATAATGACACCCAACAATACCTTATCGAAAATTGTGCGGACATTCACTTTGTTTTCCAAGAATTTTAAAGGGTAGGTGTTACTTACAACCATCACCACCGCACGGAAACCTTACAACAATTAATGTTGATGCTATTTTGTTGTCCTTCAATATCAGCAAGGTGAACACTTTTTAAAAAATGATCCGCCACCTTTTCCCTGATGTTAGAAAGCTCAAAAATTGGGAAGACTAACAAAAATTCCGATGAAAGTTCACACAAATAGCCTATCGACTAATTATATATATTTCACTTTAATTTTTTAAAGATATAAGTATATCAATATTTTAAACAAAGTTATAGTAGATATAATTTTAGTTAATGTACACATTAGAAATGCTTAAAGATAATTTTTTCTTACAATGATTCATTTTTGTATTCTTAATATATATTTTTAACCTATATATAATATAGTAAACTAGTTAAATTTAATCTAGTATCACAAGAGATCCATCATACCCCTAAGTTTTTTCACATTCATCTTCATAGATTTTTATATATAACTCTAATTTTACACTTAGTTTAATAGTAAAACAAATCATTTTCATCACTATTTCACACAACTTGATATGCAATATTTGGTGATCATATAATGTAAAAAGAAATAAATATTATAAGGAGCACTACAAAACGATCTTCCAACCCATACCAAAGAATCAACTCATTGAAAGGAGGATCGAGAGTCATGTCAAAATCTAATATAGATGTGGGTTTGAATCCAAAATCGATCAACGAAAATAGTATGCACAAAAATTTGGAACAATACTCTCATCCTTTCTATTTCTCTAAAATATTTTTTAGTAGAATAGCTTATAATTTTAAAATATAATAATAAGAATGATTTCTCTTATTTCTTTCTTCAGTCCAAATCTTTTCCTTAGCTATCTAAACACTTTTAACAACGTATATTATAAAGTATCAAGTAAAATTTTCTCTTAAGTATTTCTAGAAAGGTCGTGTAATCTATCTATATAGATTTTATTCATAGACTTTCTAAAAAAAAGCATTATAATGATTATGCATTTGTGGTAGTGGATATATTTCCAAATAAAACATTATGTTCTCTTTTAGTAAAACCATTGTGCTATAGAATATATTGTGTTTCTAATTCAATCATTTTTATTAATATTTTTTTAAACATGCACAAATTGTGTTTGAATGCAAACTTCATCGATGAATTTTAGTAATCCTTGCACAACATATTGAGTACCCAATTAGATTTCTCTATAATATTTAATCCATACATGAATAGTTAGATAGTGATGCAGAGGTAGGGTTGACATCAATCAATTTGTAACATGAATCCACAACTTGATCTTTAAAAGATCTCTCAAAACACCAATTTGTCTCCTCAGTGAACTAGGCACCCAAAGGCTCCAACACACCCTTATTATTACAAGTCTTTTCCAAAACATTGAGAGGCATCTAACAAGATTAAATTTCCCAATTACACAAGGCTAACTCACTTTCAAAGCCCCAAGAACCTATTTTTTCACTTTCACCATTCAAGCTTCCATTCACCTAGTAGGACTCCAAGACCTATTTTGGACCTTTTTCTCACAACCAACCACTCAAAATCACCAATGAATTACACTTTAGGGACCCATTAACCTTCCACAAAACATATCTCAGATCCACCTTAGGGTTCTTTTGACCATCTACACTCAATCTGACTTTTTAGGCTAAAACGAGCACCGATTATCCCTCTTTTTCAAAGGACCTTGTCTCTAAACTTATCCCAAACTCCAAAAACCACAAAATAGTATTATAAATTCCCTCAAAATACAATAATATCCAATTGATAGGTCCTCACTAGCTCACCAAGACCGATTTCCTCTAAACCCTCACTTTTCATCATTCCCATGGGGGTTTATTGAAAGTCCTATGTCCAAACAACTCTCAAGCCTAAAACCTCTCAAATCCTTCATCAATTTACCTACACATAATCAAAACAATGTTACACTATGTTGCCCTCTTGGTTCATACATACTTCCTTCTTTAAACCTCACTTTTTCCCTTGTTTTCACCCTCTTTCACCTAGGGTTTCACACTTTCCTTGCACATTTAACCACTTCCAACCTCTTAGACCTTCTAGGCCCATAAAAATATACCTGAAAAGTCCTGAAAAACCCAGTTACAAGCCTCCTTAGTTCAAACTCATCAAATCACCTACTATAGCCTTGATTCAAAGGCTTAAAATTTAGAATTTCACCAGGGCAACAATGGAACTCACTCAAAATATTTCAACACACCTATATGGATACTCCTAAACCTATTCACAACCAATAAAAGTCCATTCCCCCTAGATACAATAGGTACAAGAGGAGGAATGGCTTGTTCAATTTATTTTTGGCTTTAAAACCCCAATACTCTATTTTTAACCCAGTCAAAGAAAATCAAATCTTAAAGTGCTTTAAACACAAATAAATTCCTCAATAATGGATTAGAAATGAGGATAACACCATGACACAAAAAATTCAAAACATTTAAGAGCCTACCCCTGCTATACAGACTCATACATAGGCTAGGAATGAAGTAAAACTAAAAAAATAATTGAAAAAATAGTGTTTCTTTGATTGATTGCTCCTCCCAAAGTTCTTCAACCCCTATTCAAGCCTTCATGAGGCCTTAAATACATTTTCCAATCCAAAACCAATTCTCGAATGCCTATAACTGACCACCAAACTACCAAGACCCTTTACACTCCTTAATTTTGCACAATTTAACAATTTATTGACAACTATCACATCATAATGCAAATTTTGAACCAACCTAGCACTAGAACCCCCAATTACATTAAAAGTGGTCTTATTAGACCTTTATTACCACAAAATACTCCAAATTACTCCTAATTCCTAGACCTTCATGTTGACCAACGTTGACATAATGAATCTTTACAAACACATGTTTTAGGTGCTCCTGTACTAGATAGAGATGTTTAACAAAAAAATTCTACATTTATTACACATCTACAACTATTCCCACTCATACACTTGGGATGATAACCTACTATATATCAAGGATTCCTTACAGTTTTTTTGCATAGTTCAGTGGAACATATTCCTTTCCATATACATATCAAGTTTCAACATACAACAATAATCAATATATTCTATGATGCGCTTGTACACTTTGAGTCATGCAAACAAGAATAAAAGGAAATAATGTGTTTTATTTTAATATAATTAATTTTTCCACTAGTATGTTTAGTACGCAACTAATAGAAATACAAAGAAAATTGTCAAGTGCACTATATGATTCATTTCTTAAATTTCAATCATAACCCAAGTTCCATCTTTAAAATAAAAAAGTCAAGTGTCCACATTAAAATATGAGGCCAATAAAAGACCATTTAGTGGAATTTGTTTTACCAAATATTGAATAATTTAAATTACTATACCTTTTTTTATCGATAGGATTAGCTATAAAGGAGGATAAATTACCACATATTTATAAAATGTTAGCGTAGTCATAGTTAAGTCAATAATTTAAAAAAAAAAAAATTAAATTTATTTATCATAGTAAATAATCAATGTTTGGAGCCTAATAACTATAAGTTTATAATTTCATTACGATTATCAATCATTTTTTTCATTTATACTATATATCTTCTTATTTTTGGGGGATCACTTTTAATTAGAAAATCATTTAATATACTATCGACATCAAAATCTACAAATGGTTAGCATGATTCTAACATCCTCATAGAATAATACAACATTCTTCCAAATAAATGACAAAACTATTCTAAGCATGCAAAGAAGACATGAAGTATATCTATTCTATGGTGGATTGGTGCTATCCTTTGTGTAGAAGGCAACCCTTTCCCAATCCTTGATAAGCCAAATGAGATGATAGACAATGAGATGCTAAGTGAACTCAAGTTTCCTATAGTGATAGTGCTCAAATTTTAAATGAAAAAATGAGATAGAAGTCATTGAATTTATAGGAAAGATTGAGAGAGGAGAAGCCAAGATTGAGCAATGTGGGATTAAAACCCAACAAATGAGAGAGAGCCACTTGTCACAATGGGATTGGCCCATGCTTGTGCAAGTTTTGGCCAATGTGCCCATTTCAAATTTGAAAATGGCAATAAATGAATATGGTTGAAGATTTTGGGGGGAATTTTGTTTGGCCAAAAACGTCAAACATGAGAGTTAATGAGGGCATATTCCTTGGGAATATGACCTTGTGAGGAAAATAGGGGTTTTAATAAATCAAATTAAATGATTTATTGTGCAAGTGGATGGGACATGGGTTAGTCTTAGCATTAATTAGGGATTTAACTAATTAAGCTAGTACTTAGTTGATTGTGACACTTTGATTTAAATTTGTGGGTTAGGATAAATCAAAGTGAGAGGATATTAGATACTTAATTAAATATATCTGATTTAATTAAATCAAGACTTTAGGAGGTTAATTAATTAATTTGATTTAATTGATTAAGAGGAAAGAATGATAAAATGTGAAATTTAATCAATAATGTTAATTTCACATGTCTACATTTTTCCCCTCTTTGAGGCAATGTACTTGTTGCATTGGTTCAAAGAATGATGCCGCTGACATCGAAATTTAGAAAAATTCTGATTTTTTTCAGATGCCCCAGCAAAAAGAAATACGTTAGTACATTGCCCCCTTGAGAGATCGAGTGAAAATATTGAGGTGGATCTTGTGACAAAGAGGTTCAAAATAAATGTATGGATAGCTAGACTATATGGTCTCTATGATAATTATGATGTAAATGAGATGTTTGGAAGATGCTTAGAATAACAAATTTATATTATCCTAAACAACTTAAATGATTATGAAATGTATGTGAGATAGATGTGATGGATGATGTTGTGCTATGATGATATGCCGTTATTATGTAGGATGCACGATGGATGCCTTGTTAGTGTGAAAGAGGATAGAAGAATGATTGATGCATTGTTAGAATGAAAGAGAAATAGAAGAATGAGAGGGATCAACCCCTAAATCCAAGAAGATGCAGAAGTCCAACAATTCCACTAGTCGTTGAGACTTTATTGGATATAATGATGAATGATGATGATGTATTGCTTAACCAGGGATGGGAGAGATAAAGAGCATACCTTTATTTATGTTTGATAACACACATAGGTGCGATGCATCAAGGTATTAAGAACTAGGATGGCATGGCACCTAGTGTGATGGACTTTGACTCGCCAAACAGATAGGAGTACTCTTGCTCACACTTGACAAACATAACCTTATTTAGAATGCAATTCAGATATTCCAGACATCTCGGGCCAAAACATAAAAAGGAAAGCCTTCTTATGTGGTCAACAAGATACCTAAAACATCCTTCCTACAAACAAAACAAAGTATGCATGACTAAGTTATTTTACAAGAATATCCAACAAGCAAAGCAAATAAAAGATAATGATCATTGCCCCATTCTTTTCTCTCTAAACCTATTTTGTTTACGCATCATGAAGAGGTCCTTGGAATGAGCAAAAAATAAGATAAGTCAATAAAAGACTAAATAAAACAAACCAAACAAGCTAAGGTTCTTCATTACACTAGCCAAGACTAACTATTGTGGGGTACATGATGCTTATTTCCATCGTAGGAAAGCTTCATCCTAGGAAATGTTGTGATTAGGGTTTTGATGGGATTGATTTGGGTGATAAGCTATTGATATTCCGAGTTGAACAACTTGTTGACTCATTGATCTAGACTTTCAAGACTCTAACGATTAGAGTGTTCACATTGGAACCTGCTAGACTTGCTTCTGACTAACTTACCAAAGGGTGAAGGTGACGATTGATTTTTATTATGAGTGATAAAATTCATGGGTTAAAGCAATATGAAATGGATGGACCATTTTTGTTTTTTCAGATATTTTGAGGTTGTTTTTGGCATTTTGAGATGTTTTACAAATGTTTTTGGTATTTTCACACTTTTTCAATGTTTTTGGTATTTTCAAGATTTATGACAAAGAGACTAACTTAAAGACCTATCCTATGGGTCTCGGGAGTTGATCCATAGATTAGCCTTGCCTACATTATACATGTAGAGACCACGTAGTTCAACAGGCGACATACTTGACTCAATGAAAAGATAGATGGGCAAACGGATTGCCAATGCGATAGATGCCTAAGGATTGACCTAAATGTAAAATAGATGGGAAAATGGATTGCCAATGCGATAGATGCCTAAGGACTTACCCTAACTGTCTTGGGGGATGATCAAAGATCAACCTTGCCTACGTTCAAGCTCAAAGACGACGTAGTTCGGACAAGGTGAAAAAATGACAAGACTCAATCATGAATTTTTTGAAGATTTTATGATATTTCAACATGTTTTTGGATTTTTGATGAATTTTTGATGTTTTTGAATTTTTTTGGAGTTTTTTGATGAATTTTTTGAATGTTTTTGGATTTTTTTGCATGATTTTGACGATTTGGATATGGATACATGATGATGTCAGTGCTCTATTTTGGGATTTTGTTGAAAACGAAGCTTAAGGTTGATTGATCAGATCAATGGATTGATAGTTTGACTAAGTGTGTTAAGTCAAACAAAAGTGATAATGCACTTGTAAACTCTAGGAAGTTGTGTTATCCTAGAATAAACTTGTACACGAGGGGGTAGTTTGACTAAGTGTGTTAAGTCAAACAAGGTGGTTTTGGATTTGATAATTTGTCTAAGTGTGTTAAGCCGAACAAAGATGATAATGAACTTGTAAACCCAAGGAAGTTGTGTTATCCTAGAGTAAACTCGTGCACAAGATGATAGTTTGACTAAGTGTGTTAAGTCAAACAAGGTGATAATTGATTGGATTCGATTGATCAAGATTGATGAAGCTTGATTTGGAACAAAATTATTTCGATGATTTGATGTGACACTAACACACAAGTAAGATGTGACTTATATGAATTGTTCAGATTTGATGTTTGACAAAAGATAAAGCTTGATAAGGAACGTCTTCCTATCAAAATATGCCATGGGCTAGTGATTTAGATTTTGGCTCACAAATGGTTTGACCAATTTGATTTCACATTTGCCAATGTTCAGATCACCACATAAGTTGGAGGATATATATCAAGATTTACTCCTAAAGCGAGATGTAAATATTCTCCCCCAGTGTCTAGCAATGTATGAAAGGCCACAGGTGGATTCTTGGATGAATGGATATGAATTATCTTGTGATAAGATAAGGGTGTTCAAATAGAGTATTCTCATTTGGATAGTGCTTCCTGGCTCAGATAACATTGGGTAGGATGGGATCAATGAAAATGACCCATGTCAAGACGCTTACCATAAGCAGATGTAAAGTGTGCACCAAACCTTCATCAAGATCAAGATAAGGTAGATGGATAGCCATGGGTTGGATAAATGGTTTATGGATGAGTGGATAATATGGCTGAAATGTTGGCTTTACTGTGGATGTCATAAGATGCTTTTCATTGAAATGATGCACGTAGATGCTCGATTCTACACAAGATGATTTTTTTCCATGTTTTCATCATGATACTTGTCCAAAGCGCCACCGTAGTGGTTTTCACTAGAGGACAATTTTTATCTTTTCAATCCTTTTTCTGATTTTTTTTTTTTTTTGGATTTTTATATTTTTATATATTTTTGTATTTTCTAAGAGATTTTAAGCTGATGTTGAATCACCTGGTGGTGTTGATGTTGATGCTTCTTTCATAATGTGCCATTGGTATCCTGCTTGAAGAAGTTGCTTTGCCAAGATACGTGCACTTGAAAGAAAATTTTGAGAAATTTGTTCTGCTTTGCTAATACCAGAGTTAACTCTGTCTTTGTGCGCACATCATGATAGAGTACCTTCTGAATCCTTATGATGAAGGGTCATTTCCAAAACATGTTCAATGTGAGAATTGGATATCATGCGTGGAGGCGTGGATGAAGCATGTTTAGATATAAAAGATGGATTGGTCGACAGTTTGGGACCTTTGACTCTCCAAACTTGGGAAGATGAGGAATTATGGATGGATACAAAAGTGTGTGTGGAATTAGGACCAACTACTTGATACACTTTGTATGTCACTTGAGAAGCTTTCTTTTTCCTTTGTGGAAATCTTTGATGGATAATTTTCCCTTTTTTATTTTTCCCCATAGTTTCTTTGACTAATGGAGTTTGATAGGGATAATCATTCTTTTTATTATTTGGTATCTACTTGTATTTGATTTGTCCTTTGTGCTCCGCTACTTCTCTTTCTTTGATGACGTTCTTCATGCTTTGATTCAAATATTTCTTTTGTTGTTGGTCCCAATTCGTGGATGGGGTGATAGGTGGATGGAGATTCATGACATGGTGGGTTGTAGTATTGGCATTGGTTTCATCATAAGGATTATTCATGCTCCCTATGTTAATGTTTGCTTGAGACAAAGTTGCCCCCAGTTTCACGAAAGTATCACTGATATGTTGAGATCCCTTGATTGTCGAATAACCAAGGCCTTGATGCTTAGGATTTCCAATAATCTGCACTAGTTCTAGGATACCCTGTTCATGTAGGCTTAATCCTCTGCCTTGATAATTCATCTATTGAAACATTTTATTTGCAATAGGATATGATTTACCTTGGAAACAAGGTGCTAATCCTATTCTCCTCTGTCGTGGACCTTCAAAAGTGTCAACTTCTTTATTGATGAGGTAGCTTGCCCTAAGAAAGGTGAGTGATCCAATTTTATAAGTGATAGGGTCCTCCATATGTGGGATGAATTCTTGATTGATGTCTTTAGCTTGATCTTGTGAAATATTAGATTTAGTTGCTTCTTCAAAAGATTCACTGTAAAATTCTTCCTCCTGATTCATTCTTGATATGCTTTTGTATGATGCTTTTGATTGGAAACTTTTGTAGAAGCCTTCTTCATGATCCATTTCTGATATGTCTCCATAAGATATTTTTGATTCACAACTTCTGTAGAAGCCTTCTTCATGATTTGTTTCTGCTATGTATCTAGATTTTTCAATATCTTGGTCGTTTGTACAAATGTTAAGAGTAGGAGACTCTTGTTCCTCAGTAATGATATCAAGAGTATGAGACTCTTGTTTTGAATGAAGATCATATATGTGTCCATCCAAAGAAAGCATCTCGTTGGTAGATGGAGGAGTGTGTGCTACATGGATATGATCATCATTTGTGACATCTTGTATAGATAGAAGAGTGCCCATTAGATCATTGTAGTATCTTGGAGATACAAATTATTGATCTTGATTAATTTTTGAATTGCTTTCGACATGCTTTGGATCATGTTCTTGACATGGGTCAATTTCAAAGGATGGATTGTCTACAAGGGATTCTTGGATATCTTTATTAGGAATGGGAAGTGGCTCGATATCCTCTTGAACTTTGAGTGGACTTGGATCAAGTGTAGAGCTAGGGATTCCTTCAATATCTATAACCATGAGGTCAAAGGATGTCAAAATGTCTTGGGAAGGACCATTGCTAGACCTTGATGGAAGATGTTGATCATGCTTTGGAATGATTTTTTGAGCTATGCCCTCTAATTCATAAGGTGATGTAGAGACATTTTCAATATGATCATTGGTTGAGGGATCATGGATTATGTGAATAGGATCAAACAATGTCAACACATCTTGAAATAGATCACTAAAAAGTGGCTCTTGATGAATGTTGATTTGATCACTAGATGGGGTGGACATATCTTCATAGTGCTCATTGATGGATTGATTTTGATCATTGTCTTCAGCCATTATGGTGGAGATATTTTCAATGTCTTCAACCATAGGGTCAAGTGATGTTGACATTTCTCAAATTAGATCATTGTTGGGCATCGTTGGTGAGTTTTGATCATGATTGAAAAGTGGTTCTTGGTGTGTGTTGATTTGATCATTGGTTGAGGTGGAAACATATTCAAGGTGTTCATTGATAGATTGATCTTGATTTTTTATTTCAACAATTGTGGTGGGAATTCTGTCTGCACCATTTCCCAGAAATATCATTTGCTAATTTAGACATGATGGAGCCCCCTAGCATAGGTGCGAATTCTGTCTGCACATATTTATACTCTCAATTGCCTCTTCCAACTTCTGAAGAGAATGGTTTTCACCCATCCCAACTTGATTGCATTTTTCTGACAGCTCCTTGTAGCTCCTAAAGTATCAAAGGTTGTTTCTCCAAATAACAAGAGACTTTCATAGTATGTCAATAATGTCGTATGTATCTGACCCATGACCAACGCATGCAAGCTTCAAAATTTATTCCTCTAGATCTAAGTTCGCTACTAATTTTTGAGCAGCAAGTTATTTTTCCATAGAGTGATCAATGAATCAATCTTCCCTTTTAGACATGTTCACTGGGTAATATCACCTTTACAAGTTGCATCATAAAATTACAGGATAAATATCACTAGTCTAATCAGCAATAAATTGTTAGGCGTTGGTATTTCTTTAGTGGAAGTCTTTATTCAAATATCAACTAAAACATTAATGGTAGTGACTTGTGTTATTATGAGGATTAAACACTATTACACAGATACATCAAATCTGTTGTTTTGACACTGTAAACACTCCATTAGTAGTCCACCAAAAAGTCACTGATCTTGATAGTCTGATTACAAATCCATTTTAAACTGTTTCGCTAATTGAGAGAAGCTACTTGTTTTAATACTGAGGTAAGTTGGTAGTTAAACTCTAGGCACCATAAATGGTTCATTCAAAGCAAAGATATGGTTGGATTTAGAAGATCTAAATCATTAAAGGATGTGTAACTTTTATTTTTAGTCGTTTCTGATTACAATAGTGATAAGGCTAGTTTGATAATTTTGTACTATGAAGTGGACCACAAAGAATTTGGGATCTGTTTATATACAAAGGATCATAGAAATGCCCGAGCAAGAGCTTATTGTGATAATTATGTGGGAATGTCATAATTTATTTATTAGTTCAAAATCAACAAATTCAGTGGAAGTATTTTTTTGTTCTTATTCTAGGATAAACACATAACGTTCCTACATCCAATAAGTACAATCTTAGAATTTTACAATCTGCAAGGAAATTTTGGTATTTGCTTCATGTGTTGACTAATTTTGACATGGAATTTTCATTTAAAACCATTACTTTATAATTTTCATCATGTGTTGATTAAATCTTAAGTGCTAAGCCTATCATTATTTTGTTTTATATAGAGGCCTTACATGACAAGGGTAATTTTTTGTGATAATATGGAGTGTTTCGTTAATCTTTTGATAAATCTCATTTCTAAAAATGTTATATAGGTGTGTGTGTGTGAATAGAAGGTTGAAATTGAAGGTTGAATTTGGAATCAAGCAAAAAACGAAGGCGAATGGAGTGGAGTTGGAGATCTTTTTGAAATCGAGATTTGGAAAAAGCATTTCTTAATGCTTGTTTTAACAATCTTAGAGCTTCCATTTTCTACTCTCCCTTTCTATTTTAACTCAACTCATTTTTTGATTTGGGCTTAAAATCAAGCACTAATTTGATCTTTTCAAATTTGGTTAAAAAGAACCTTAGAAATTTACTAGATTTTGATTTGGTTAAAATTGGACAAGGCAAATTTCACATCTCATTTTGGTGCTATAAAATGAACACGTCATTTTTTTTAAGTCTAAAATGAATGAGTCTTTTTCATGTTTTGTAATATTTTTCACAAATTAATATCATTTAAAAGGAGTATGCACTTCTCTCATGCCTCACGGTGATCTTGAGAATCAAAAGTCTTTTGTGATATTAAGTTGTCAAAAGGATTGCCTTCATATTTCATTTGGGTTCTAAAATTGAACAAAACTTGTCTAGTGTGGGTTCTCTCTTTGTTCATGCAAACAAAGATGATCAAACTATGAATGCACTTACTCACTATTGTACACCTTTAGAGAGCCTGCCTTGATGGGAAAAAGTACTCACCCCAAGGGAACAACTCAAACCGGTAACGAGCTAAACGCCAAGCTATTCCCAACCGGTATACAAATTCAAATGGTGAGGAAAGTTCATCATTATAGGAGGTCCTGCGGAAAAGAAGGTGATACTCTTTATATGGGTTGATCTTGCCTCTCGTGTGGCCTCCTAAATAGGTACCTTGATTATGAACCAAATTTGTAGAAGGCCAAATCCTCATCTATTTTGTTGGTGTAAAAGGTCATGTCCTTTCAAGCCGCCCCACATTATACATGCGGTTTTGTTGTAGAGATGAAAAGTATGCCATGGGAGATTCATGAGTACTGATGCTTGGCTGACCTGAGAAGTGTGTGCCATGGAGGGGAGCCAGTGTGGTCAAGCATCTAGTCATCTGCACAAAATATGTGTAGCTGGATTTATCCAAGTGGGAACCTGACAAATATTGCCTTTTCCAACCTAGGGTTGCACATGTGCTTTGAATTAGAACACTTTTCTTGGATCTAAAATAGTGGAAAACAAACATTCAATGAATCATCAAAATTTCAAACCCTTTGGAAGAACAAATACCTTAGAGGTGTCCAGATTTTACTGCTTGTCCCTAGGGGTTCTCATCTCTAGAAGTCTTCTAAACATTCAAACATCTCAATTTGTTTCTCCCAAAGTCAATGCTAGGTAACCTTTGCCTTGATTTCCACATAATGCACTTTGTGGGATGAAAGAAAATTAGGATATTGGACATTCAGTTTGAAAAACATAATAAAAAAAGTGCTTGTGTCAAAAGGAACCAAATCTAAGCAAGATAAACAAACAAATGAACCACATATGTGTTTTTTCTCTTTTGAGTCTTATGGTTTTCATGCAAACATTGGTCTTTTGGTCTGAATTACTCCTAGGGGAAAAGCATGTTCTTCAAAACCTTGGTCTTGTAAAAAAATCCTCTTAGGTTCATCTAGGATCAAGTCAAACACTTCACCCATCTCGATCATCAATCAAATCCCATTTCACCAACAACTTTTGAAACTTTGAAAACATCATTCATGCTAGACTCTCTCATTACATTTGGCTTTATACACCTAGTCAAGTTATCAATCATCTTGAACAAATTTACCTTTAGGATAACACAACTTCCTAAGGTCTATTAGTTCATGATCACTTTGATTGGCTTAATACACTTAGCCAATTCATTCTCTTGTGCGAGTTTTCCCTAGGATAACACAACTTCCTAGGGTTTACAAGTGCATTATCATCTTTATTTGACTTAACACACCTAGTCAAACTATCAAAATCAAATCAAATCAAACCAAGTCCTAAGGTCTAGCATTGATCCAAATTTCCTAAAATTTTAAACACCCATATCATTCACCCCTTTCATCCTTCATCTCATCATTGGTCCTAAACCCCTCAAAGATCAACAAGGTCAAAACACAAGAGGGACATGGAATATAAAGTTGATCCATCGATCATGAGTAATCCAATTCAACCAAACAATCCAAGTCTCGCAATACCACTTGATTATTGAAACTCACATTTATGCATGGAATCATCATCTCCTCCAAACCTCAATGGTACAACAAATGTGAGCATGCCCAATCTGAATTTTGGAACACCTTTCCTGATGATAGATTTAAATACAAGTCCAAACCTACAAATCTATCAAACAAACAATCAATGCATGAGCCTTATTCCAAACAATACTATCCCATCAAATCCATACATGCCAAATAAAAGTTTGTCAAACATGACCATTTCGAATCCACATTTGGTAAACTTTGGGATAGATATGCTTGCAAATCAAACCAATGTTGTTCAAAATCCAAGCAATATGTTAATGAATTCAGATATTGATCCAATTCAATGTAACACCATGCAAAATCAATGTTACCTAAATCAAGGGAATATGATTCCCAACCACAACAATGTTCAATTTCAATCTATCATGCCGAATCTAAACATCACACCAAATTAGAGCATTATCCAGAATCAACTTGTCCATGATCCCAAACAAACACCACAAGGATGCATTCCAAAGCTACTTGCTAAACAACCAAGTCAACCATATGAAGAATGTCAAGGTCAAATCTTGCAAAAAAAATTGCTACACTCAAAATTCTCATCGATTCATATCAACAGATGACAACCATCCCAAGAACCCCAATGGTTAACACATCTACTATTTCTCAAGTGTCTCAAGGACCAATAATCTCAATCGCACCATCCAACACTCAAACCTTGGCAATCAATGAGACTGTTCCACTCACCCCAACAATCAACACCATCCCGAACCCACCACCACCACCACCGCTGCCGCCAAAACACAACAGGATAGATTCATTCTCTATCATGTTGCAAGTTGCCTACCAAAAGGAACTCCAAGCCCAACAAGCTGCACAAGTTGCGCAAGTGGCTCAAGTAGCCCGACAAACACAGGCTCAAGCTCAAGCCCAACACAAAGCTTGAAAGGCGCAAGTAGAATTCCAGGCACTATTGCAAGCAATCCATCAACAAGTGCATCAACAAGTAGCTCAACAACAAGTCCAACAAAAAGAAAAACTAATCTAGCACCATTTTGTGGACATCAAAATCTACAAATGGTTAGCATGATTCTAACATCCTCATAGAATAATACAACATTCTTCAAAATAAATGACAAAACTAATCTAAGCATGCAAAGAAGACATGAAGTATATCTATTCTATGGTGGATTGGTGCTATCCTTTGTGTAGAAGTCAGCCCTTTCCCAATCCTTGATAAGCCAAATGAGATGATAGACAATGAGATGCTAAGTGAACTCAAGTTGCCTATAGTGATAGTGCTCAAATTGTAGATGAAAAAATAAGATAGAAGTCATTGAATTTATAGGAAAGATTGAGAGAGGAGAAGCCAAGATTGAGCAATGTGGGATTAAAAACCAAAAAATGAGAGAGAGCCACTTGTCACAATGGGATTGGCCCATGCTTGTGCAAGTTTTGGCCAATGTGCCCATTTCAAATTTTAAAATGGCAATAAATGAATATGGTTGAAGGTCTTGGGGGGAATTGTGTTTGGCCAAAAAAGTCAAACATGAGAGTTAATGAGGGCATATTCCTTGGGAATATGCCCTTGTGAGAAAAATAGGGGTTTTAATAAATCAAATTAAATGATTTATTGTGCAAGTGGATGGGACATGGGTTAGTCTTAGCATTAATTAGGGATTTAACTAATTAAGCTAGTACTTAGTTGATTGTGACACTTTGATTTAAATTTGTGGGTTAGGATAAATCAAAGTGAGAGGATATTAGATATTTAATTAAATATATCTGATTTAATTAAATCAAGACTTTAGGAGGTTAATTAATTAATTTGATTTAATTAATTATGAGGAAAGAATGATCAAATGTGAAGTTTAATCAATAATGTTAATTTCGCATGTCTACATATACAAATAGACATAAATTATAGTATTTATTTGTTTAATATAGAAGCCAAGTAATGAGTTTCTAATTTTTTTTTTCTTGCATTGAAAGACCTAAAGGAGTTATTTTTTATTGTTGTATTGTCACATTGGGTCCTCCATTTATACTACTCCCATCAAATTCCTAATCTCCAACCCTATATTTTTATTTTGAAATTAAGTCTCTTGTTTTCTAGGATTATGAACTTAGGCATTTCATCATCATGCTTATGCTTAATCCTTAAAATATCAATCCTTTGTAGTTAAAATATTTTTAGGTGATTCAACATTAGGGTTTTATACATTCATTAACTAGTGCACCATCTTCATTGGTTCCTCAAATATTTTAAATTTTGATAATTTTTCTTAAAGCCTTCATAGCACTACACTTTCAAACTTCCTTTCCTTTTCATTATTTTTTCTCATTTTTATAACCTTGTCATTGTCCCTGTTCCTTGTCATCCCAATCTCCCAATTCTCATCACTTATAGAAATATTCTAGGTCTTTCAAGGTTAGAGTTGCAACTATTATTTGACTTAGATACTTGTTGCTTCACAACCTAACATTCAATCCCATACCTTCAAGAGTTCCTAAGCCTATAACTTTGTATACATTCCCCATCATTATTTGAGAACAATGCTTTCATTCAAAATGGTACCAAGTATAAGTAATATTTAAAGTCTAATCTCTTAAAATGTGATACTATGTGAACCCCTTGTTGTCATTTGTTAGAATTCCCAATGAACCCTGATCCTCAACACCCTAAACCATTGTGTGAGGTATGGATTGGTCTTATCTAAAAATTATAAAAGCTCCTACCTCTTTTTTTAATTGTGATCAATACAAAATAATACCTCCCCCCTTCTAATTGGAGGACCTACACAGTCCTTAGAGAGGCTTGTGGCCAGCTAAACTTTCCTGTGATAAATAAGAATGGAACTGAACAATATAAAGAACTTCAATGGAAAAATGGATCTAATATAAAGATTACTAAAGTTAAAGAACTATACAACCTATTAAAGAACCAAATTGATCTAACTGATCATCTAAACCAAATCTAGAACTTACAGTGGGATAAAGAGCAATGGAAAAATATCTTAAAAAACAATTGGAACAACCAATTAGAAGCTAATATTGCATGCTTTAGATGGATGTTGGCTTTACAAAAGCTTTCTTTTAAGGGTAAAAGTGATGATATCTTGGTGTATACTTTGTGTAGAGTTCCTAAGTCAATTGTTCATATTTTCTTTGATTGTTCCTTTGCTAAAGAAATATGGGGAATGTTCTACTCTAGGCAAGAAATCTGGGCTACTAATAGAAAGTTGAAGCTTGAGAGGATTTTATTCAATCACAACAGAAAAATGGGGAAAACTGTTAAATTATTTTTTCTTTGCTTATCTTCTAGTATTTTGTGGTCAATATGGAAAGCAAGGAATTAAGATATGTTTCAAGGAAGGAAGAGGTTGCTTACTGAGTCTTCTCAAAGACTCATCCTTTTTAATATTGCTATACAGTTCTACATTATAGTGGCTCTTTCCAAAGACAAGTTCTGGAACTACCATCAGGACATGAGGGTCTCCATTGACATCATGAATGCAAGGTATGGACATATGTGGCCCAAAGGACATCCAAATGTCGATCTATTCCTTAGGGCTCTACAGGCTTTCCGACAAGATCTAGCTGGTGTCCAATTTGAAGGACCAGTACAGGAAAACCAAGAGAATTCACCTTCAATGGAGGAAGTGGCTACAACACAGGCTTTAGTTTCTTTGAAGGGGAGGCAGGAAGCTTTGTAGTCTTCTAGCCATCTACAATATTTCCCATTTTCTCTATACTTCTGTTTACTTTCAATATACTTGTATATGCAATTGTTTATATGGTGTAACTAATTTGTATGATACATTCAGTTTGGAATACTTCTCGGCTGACATAGCAATTTTTTTGTACTTACTATGTAAAGGGAAAGGATCTAGGGTCTTCTTTTTTGATACAGTGAAAGGGGGATCATTTTTTGATACAATGTATAGGGGATTCTCTTTGAGATACCTTGTAAAGGGGATATACAATGTAAGGGGGGGTTATATGATACTGATAAATGGGTCCACATACATGATGATGGGATAACTATCCTATGTATATTTTTTGTATTTTCTACGCTCTTTATACTTAATATAAAAAAAATTATGATCAATACACAATAATACACCAAAAGATCACATGGTCATCAAAGAGAACCTGACATGTTACAAAGGTACTAGCAATTAGTAATATTAATAAGGTTTTACATGTCCAAGAAATATTAATCAAATTTGTTTATGTGTCATTTAACCAATTTTTATACAGGCTTCTTGGAAGTGACTAGGGTTTAGATTTATTGGCTAGAAAGGCCTTATGTGTACCAACAAAAAACCCAAAACCATTTGTTTTCACCCAAATCTCATGGATTTGACTCCAAATATTTTTATGGCCAAGTCAAACTTAGGGAGCATATTTTCATACCATCTTGAGTGGGTTTTCTATGTATTTCATAGATTCTTTTGTCCTATTATGCATGTACTGGCATGTGAGTGGTGAGAAACTTAATGGAAGATCTCCATGGAAATATTTTGATTGTGGTCAATATGTTCTTCAAATTTGAGATGATATTTTTTTATTTTTGAGGACACAACATGTGATGTCAATGATATGGATCTTCGTTTCACATTCTTTTTCATCCCTATCTTTCTTGTAGCCTAGCTAAAAATATATATGTGTCTATTTTAGTTTTGTAGAAGGTTGGTCTAAATCATAGTTTAGGAAAATTTTGAATAATGGTTACTCTTCTAGACTATTGTTTGAAACAAATGTAATTAAAGTTTATGTATGAATGAAATAAAATTTAAACAAATAATATCTTTAGTTTCTATGTAATTTTCTTTTAGTAAATCAATGTAAAACATATTTTATTGCATTTTTTTGTGTTTTCTCTATTACCATATAAGAGTTTCGGGTGATTCAATGAATCTTTGAGTTCAAATTTTATTATATTTATGTATACTTTTAATTAGCTTGTATCCAATAGGTGTTATAAAATTTTCTTACACATGTAGTTCATGCCAAGGTAGGAAATATTTTTTGGATCAATATGTTAGAATTTTAAAATAGTGCTAGATAGGTAAGTAAAAATGTATCATTAGGGTAAAAGGGAATTTGAGAGTATAAGTTTGAGAAAGATAGAAACAAGTGCATTAGACTCATATGAATGTTAGTTTTTTCTATTATATTTAGGAATTTATTTAATTTTTACTCTATGATATAGGATTACATGCTAATATGATCATAATTGAAGGTTCGCCATCCTGTTATTATTTTTTAAATATTAAATACACACTTTAATGTTCCATTATAGTATATTATATGGTTCTACATAATCTATAAGTTTGATTTTATAAATATATTAAATCCTTAGTGAATTTACTAATGTTATATCTATATAGGATTTGTGTATAATGGGATTTGTTAGGAAACTGATTATTGTGAAAAACCTAATGGATGCATATAGAATGACAAGTAATGATTTTAATATTTGGATCAAAAATTTTTTTCCTAACAATCTACTTATAAATCTCTTACTCTATTAGATTTTTTCCTATATAAAATGTCCTTAGGAAATAATATATTTCCATATTATGAGGGTTCAAAGGAAAAGAGGAGACCTTATCGACCCTACCACCTAGTTGTATTCTCTCTCCTTTGATTTGAGCATTGATTTCTTCCCCATTATTTTCATTACACATCAATTTAGAAACTATGTTGAACTACCTTAGGATCAAGGTGATTGCAAGAAAAATAGCCAATATATTGTGACTCTACCATGGACCCAAAAGTAGAATAATATTTCCTTTGGATAAATTTTAAGTGTTAAAAATTGAAGAACCTATATTTTCTAGTGCTTTGAACTCAAATTATTATTTTATATATGAGTTTACAATGAATTAAAATGTTAAATCCTCTTAGAGAGGTAATGTCAACAATCATATATTATTAAAAAATCATTTCATATCTGTGGAATAGATCTATAATGATTGAGGAGAAATTTATATGAGGTAAAAATATTCTTGGTATTCATTTTTTCCTCATATTATATTTTAAAATTAATTTAAATATAATTAACAAAGCATGCTAAGAAAGGATACATTAAATATTTATATGTATCCTTGTGTGTAATAAAGGGGATTAGATTAGTAACTATACATTTGAATATTTTAATATGATCGTTATGTGTATGTGATCATAAAATATATACAAAGTAATTATTTGTATTGATAGATGCATAGTTTGCTAGATTATATGGTATTCTTATAGGAAAATAAATCAAGCACATTAGAGGAGAGTAATTTGGAATAACACCATATATTGAAATTTAATTAGGTGGGCGTAAGAAGTTAGAGTGATAAGGTGTTGTGTTGTGTATTAATTGAAACTTATTTGAAATGAGTTGTGTGATGCTAAGAAGTAGGAAAGATTCTCACAATTGGTAGATCAAAACATTGAATGCTAGTTTATATTTTTTTATATGTAATAAAATTTCATAATACATTATTTAAAAGAAAACACAAGCCTTGTACTCAAAGAATAACTAACTCTCTTACAAGATATAAACATCATAGATTAGTGGTATCCCAAATTATTCAAATCTTATTCTAAATAAAATTAATGAGCAATTTCCAAATTTGTGTCACAAAATTTTAATAAAAAATAGTCATCTTTAAGAATTCAATTATTTAATGTGAGATAATGAGATTTAAGATGTTGTCAATGTTGGAGTATAGTCAACATTGCGAGGGGGGGGGTGTGAATCAGTGATGTAGATTTTAAAAATTTAAATTTATTTATTTCAACAAATGTATAAACATAAATAACGATGTTGACAACACTTAATCAGTTTGGCATACTTCATCAATGAAAGAATCTAGATACTGAACAGTAATCAATACAAAATTCTTAGACATGAATGATAAGTAAATAACGAAACCATGACACAACAAATTTTAGGAGTGGAAAACCCTCATGCGGTAGAAACACCACTCAAAAATTACCTCACTGGCTTAATAAAAAATGCCTCACTGGCTACATAAAACCTCACTTCTTTCAAAATACCTCACTGGAAATGACCATTCTATCTCACTGACTTGATCATTTTAACTTCACTATACATTTCTAAATAGAGAATAATTCAACT
>CM021100.1:469399431-469428051 GCA_007115665.2 Sequoiadendron giganteum
AGGAAAAGGCCCAAATAAGTGAAAAGTGACAAGGCTACACTCTTTTGTGACACATTTAACCCCCACTTTAGTGAGAGGATGAAATTAATTCAAACTCACACTAAAATAGCCAAGAAAATGCATATCGAGAGGGATCCAAATATATTCATGCTAGTAAGATGAGACAACTATAATCAAGAGGGATGATCAAGCCTCACGATCAAGGTCCCATGGAAAATGAAACATCAATATAAAATATCACATAAGGATGTGTTGTGAACAAGTGAATAGAGAGGGAGAGTCAGATCAAGCTTCGATCACTTGTTTAGCTAGTTGTGGATCAAATCTAGGTTGTTTCTCCAAAAATAAGTGTAGTCACTTTGGGGCGACAAAACTTTCGATTGTCCAATAGGTGAGAAACATACACTCATGGCTAGTATACACTCACACACATGTAGGTGGCTATGAGGAAAGTCATGCCGCTAGTTGGGCTTCCTGATTAACCATACCAAAGTTATACCTCCTAATAAGTTTGATAAGATGCCGTAAAAGACAAGGTTTTGAGGTTCATGAGATAAGCAAAGTTTTGTATGCTTGGAACTCATGAACAAGTGCAAGATGGCACCATAGGCATGCAACTTGTGTTATGCAAGGTGGCCATATCTGCAGAATGCAAAATGTAACATGTAAAATGAAAAAAATTGTTCAAAGGAGTCTTATTTAGTTGATGTGAGGTCTTTGACTTAGGGAAAATTGTGTCTAATGTCTTTGAGAGAGGACCAATCAAAGAATAGAAAATTCACAACTTAGGGGATGCAGTGTGTCACATCAGCCCACTAAGAGGAATGTAATATGCTAAGATAGATCACTTTCATGAAGGACATTACACCCAATTTCATCCACAAAGTGACAAACACATCATATGAAGTAATAAGGCTACACTAAGAACCAAGGAAAAAGAAAAAAAAAATGCCAATGTATGGCCCCACTTTAAAGGAATTGTTACACACAATTCTATGAGCAATTTCTTTAAAGTAGAAAAATGAATAAAAAGAAGAAAGGACATGAGAGCCAACTTGGAAATCCCAATGTCAAGTCATATGTTTCCAAGTAAGGCTAGTTCATGAAAAATACAGTATGTCACATGTGAGAAAACTTAAGGCATGCCATCCACATACCAAGCTTGGTCTTATATGTTCATGAAAGGTTAACGACTAACCAAAAGAGACAACAATAGGTGAAATACGAGGAAAAGGCTATTGAACACCTTGCCCCCACTTGGTGTAGGAAAAAGGTGAGCTAAATAGGATGAAGGTACATATCAGTGTGAGGAATTAGGTGCTTCAACACAAGGAAGAGCACCACACTCCATGAGATGTTTGGAATTTATTGTTTGAAGCTTTAGATGAAAATGTTGATAAGGGGGATACCCCTAGATCTTTATTGAAAGAGTATGATATGTCAGCTTGGGTCATGTTTATTGCATCCATGTGAAGGAGGGAGATTGTATTCAATACCATAACAATCTTTCAAAGTAGATGAAGGGGATTTATGTTTCTGAGAAGGATTGGTTTCTTCATGAGAACACAAATCCTTTTTATTAATGGGAGTTAGATAGCCCCCATTAATATCATAGGTTAATGTTGCTGATGTAGAACCAAGTTGAACATATAAAACACAAGGTTGTTTTGGTTTAAGTTGTGATATTTTGCACTCTTCCCTAAAGGAGGGTGTGAAACCCCAATTGCTACTAGAACTTGTGTTTGAAAATGAATTGTTTGTATATAACTCTTTGGACCAAGAGGGTGAGATGTTGAAAATTTTATTGAAAGGAGGTGTAGAATCTAACAACCCCCAATTATAATGAAATACTTTTGTTATAGGTGAAGGACTAGCATCAACTTGTATAGGTTCAAGTTTTGATCTAGGAATGAAAGGATTAGTGGTGTTGAAAATGTTGTGATCAGTTGATGCATAACTCCATTCATCTGCATCAATCATGTATATATCTTGTTATTATACTCAAATTTCATTGTACGGTGAAGGGTAGATGGGACTCCTTTCATAGCATGAATCCATGGTCCTCCTAGGAGAATATTTTATGGAAGGGGTCCTTGCATGATATGGATAGAGGTAGGAAACACTATAGGTCTGACATCAATAGGTAATGTGATCATCCCTAGTAGTTACCTATTAACATTGTTAAAGACACAAATATGAACATCATTAAGTTGGATGAGATTTTTGTCCATGCCAAGCTTTTGGAGGAACTCCATGCTACAAACATTAATTTCTGCTCCAATGTTGATGAGAGTGTGTCTAACTAAGGTTTTGTTAATGATCATCTTTATCAACAAGGGATCATTCTTTTTTTGAATATCAAGTGTTGGTAACTCATGTTTAGGGAATGTGATTTCAGATTGGGTGACTTGCATGGGACAAGAGGAGGATGTTACATTATGAAATTGTATGTAAGATTGGATCTCCTCCTGGTTTATTTGAAATATTTCTTGAGATAGACACTTGTATATAGGTGATAGTTGAATGAGTTTCCATATAGATAGATTAGTAGGATTATTTTTAAGATCATCAACACTAGGGACTCTAGGTTGAGAAAAGGGTAATGGCATAGGATTGATGTGTGATCCCCTATATGTTTGAGTCACTAAGTTACAACTTAGTAGCTGCAATACATTGTTATGATTAGATTGTAGCATGGATTTCAAGAAATCTTTTTGATTTTTGTGTGATTCACTAGTGGGAGGGGACTTAGGAAGCTCACCAAGTAAAGGAGATCCTACTTCTGTCATCATAACATCAAGAATCTTGTCTTTATTTCCATGAATTTTTAGTGAAGGGCATTTGAATGTCACTTGATTATCTGCACCTAGGGAAGGTGTACTTTTTGAAGGATATGTGGCAACGTTCACATGTTCTTGCACCAGGATATTCTCCCTAGGAGGAGATTTTTTAGGAGAATGACAAGCCAAATGATCATTGTATTCAAAGGTGGGTTCTTCTAAAGGGACTCTATCACAAGTAGGTGAGTGTTCAATGGTGGAATTGTCTTGTTTAGTAAGGGGTTCCCTAGGAGAAGGGGGACAGCTAAGGTACTCATTACTTTCATTGATTGGATTTTCTAATAGCAAACTATCATATTCACCACTACGAGAGATATTAGGAGAAGGATAAATGTTATTTTCATGATCCCTTATTGTTATGTTTTCTTGGTCATCAATGTCTTGTCCACTAAGAGAGGTAAGAGGAGAGAAACAACTAGGGTTCTCATAACTATCATTGATTGGTTCTTTGAACACCATAATATCTTCTTTTGTCATAGGAGAGATATTTGGAGAAGAACTAATATGATCCTTAGGAATTTTTGAGGTTGTATTCTCTTTCACTAAAATTCTCTCATAGGGAGAGAATGAGAAATGTTTCTTAGCATGTCTGGATATATAAGACACTAACATTGTTTGAACAAAAATAAAGAGCACTTGTAACCATGTCATGAAATGTTTCAAAAATATAAACAAGGTATAGCGAAAGATACAAAACATTTTTATCCAATATATGCAAAGATTTAAGAATGTGAATAATGTACATGCAAGAAGGAAAAACACTTTTATCAAATTTATGTAAAGTTTTATAAATAGAAAAATTGTATATACAAAAGTGAAAATTAATTTTATCCATGTTAGGCAAAATTTTAGAAAGATTATCATTTTTCAAATCTAATCATGTGTGATTGAAATGATTTCAAAAATGACTACCCTAAAATGATGTTTTTGACTTAGATGCATAAAACAAGTGATCCTAAGACTTTCGAGACTTATAGTATATGATACTAGGAGGTCTAGGAAACACATAAATGAGGTTTCTAATGTTGTAACAGACAATTGAAAATGTGAATTGGGACTAAGTTGCCTAGAATGGTGAATTAGTTCCAATAGGGATTTTTTTCAATTTTTTTGGTTGGTTTTAATGTGTTTTAGGTTGTATGATGCAGTCCTAAGATGAAAATGAATAAATTTAGAAAATTTTAATGAAAATATATGCAAAAATGCAAGCTAAATGAGCTTTTCACTAGTGCAATTATAAAAACCCTAGAATGCAAAACAATACAAAACCCTAATGCAATGTTGATGAAAGCTTTTCCTAGGATGCAAAAATAGAATTTGAGAATTGTTCTAAGGATGGGTTCACCAAAATGAACCACCAAGTTTGGGGGAAAGTTTATTCCCTAGCACTTCTAGGGTTTTCACCTAGAAGGAGAGAGTTCCTTTCACACCCAAAATCTAGGATTCATTAAAGATTAGCGGTTTACGATGTGTAATGCATGTGATATGGAATGTGCCTAAATGATGGAGAGAGATTAAATTGATTGAATACTAATGCTAAACCCTAGAAAATGATCTATTCTTGAAAACGCATTATTATATATACAAGTGACCTAAGAAATATAAACAAACTGCTACAACAATGAATAAAACTGAAGAGGTGTACCTAGGAAATGAAATGTGATGTAGAGAGGCTCTGGAAACCTTTAAAATTTTCTATTGATGCTGGCTAGGACACTTATGCTAAGCTAGGCAACTTATTCCAGTTTCGGTGAAACTTTGTCAGAACAAGTTTCTGGAAAATGGGCATCCAAAAACACAGAAATCACTTTGTAGGCCTAGTAGTTAGACTAACTCTACAATGATGGTGAATTAGTCCACCCCAGAATCTTGGGAAACTCAGGGCAGGAATCTATAGCTTTTAATCTGCACTTCCCTTCTCAATAGGTGTCTGGTTCAAATTTTGTAGAAAACAAGTTGAAAGAGGTATCCAAGCTTGAATTAGGGCTTTGTTGGCTTAGATGACTTAGATGAGTAGGAAAAATATTTTTAACAACTTTCTCTTTAAAAAATATACATATAACACCTACAAAACACACATGCAATGAGGGGGAAAATGGTTAGGGTTAGAGAATAGAAGTTTGCCTTAGTCAAACCCAATTTTGGTAATCAAAACCTAGATAATGAAATGAAATATAAAGGAAAAGGTGATTGAATAATATAAAATTACAAAAAATCACCAAACCCTTGAGATGGAAGTCTGAAGATATGCATGTGATCAGTTCCAATGGATGATGTTTGATGTGCTTAGTGCTTGAATGCTTGATGCTTTCTTGAGAAGATAGATTTATTGAGTAATTGTGAAGATGCAATAGTTGTTGGGGGGGTTAAAATGAGGAGAAAAACCCTTATTTATACATGTGATGCCCTAATTCCCCAAAAATAACACATCACACCCTGACCTTAGGGTTTAGGAGACCAAATCCCACTATAAATTTGATTTAATTTTGATTTTTATGCCAAATGGGACTAAGTCGCATAGGGTGGAGACTGAGTCCACTTGGAAAAATTCAAGTGGATGTCAGGAATTAAATGGTGATTAATGTTGATTTTTAGGATTTCCCTCTTAAACACACTTTAGTAGGACCTATAAGTGCATTAAGGGGAAATTTTGTCATAAGAAAGGTTTAATTTAGTTATGAAAAGCCTAGGAAAGTGTGAGGGTTGGTTACAACAGCTTACAACACTTTGGAATAAGGCTCGTAAAGGGGTTATTTACATAAATTATTGCAGAAAAGTCCTAGAAAAGTGAGGAAATGTGTTAGAACACTTCACAACACCTTTGTAAGACAACATTAGGTTTTTGTTTATTTACAAGAATTCAAGGCTTAATGTGAATGTGTTGACCACATTACAACATTAAATCTAAGAAAAATCAAGCCAAAATCCATAGGAAAAGGCCTAAATGAGTGAAAAGTGTCAAGGCTACACTTTTTTGTGACACATAAAGAATGTAAAATCCAAACCTCAGACCCTAAATGAAATGAAAACTAATGGAAGTTAACAACCCTAAATAAGGTGCATGTCAATGAAAAGTAATACAAATCCTAGATCTAGTGTTTGAATGGATTCCAAATTCAAAAAAATTATATTCCAAGAATTTTAGGTTCACCACTATGAAACAATGAAAAAAATAGGTTGGTTATAAAGTGGGGTTCATCAATTTGAAATGACAAAAAATGGGGTATGATGCATCTGTTTTCTTTTATTTCATTAGGAAATGAGATCCACATAAAGAATTGACTTATAACCCTTAGGTGAGTAATCTCAATGAGAGAATCTACTAATTTCCTTATGATTGAGGATAGGGGTATCATCGTAAAGAACACTTTAGGGTGAAAAAATAAAAAAATAAATCAAATAAATAATGCCCATTTAAACTTGAAACATCAATTTAAAGAATAATACAAAAATAAAATACCAAAGTTCTAGTAGACCTGGAAATGGTAGAGTGATGTGTTCCAAAATGTAGATTCATGAGGCTAACTGGGACTCATTTTCCTATAGGTGAATGGGTCTTTGTGCAAAGGTTTCAACCAACTTTTAGAAGCCTTTGATGTTAGTGTGTAGATTTTGTTTGATCCAAGTTTCAATGGACCACAAACTCAAAAATGAGATTTATAGGTGAGATTTCATGAATTAATGATAACTTTGACAAAATTTCCAATTTCTCTCTTTAATATATATTCAATCATTCATTAACCTAATATCTGCAACACAAACACAAGAGGGGATTTCCTTTTGGTGAATGGAGGTTTACATTGGTCAAACCCTATTTGGGTAATTAAACATTGAATTGAAATAATGAAATGTGAAAAGGAATGATGAATGGACAATATTATATTGCAACTCACCAAACCCTTAAATAAACCTTTGGAGGGTGGAAATATTGATCTTGATCTTGCATCAAATGGATCCAATGGATGTGGATCTTGATGCTTGAAATATGAATTGAATTCTTTCTTGGATCTTTGAAACCTATATCATAATGTTAGCTCCAAAAAAAACTGACATGATGTTTGGGATCTTGATTGATGTAATAAATCACTGATAAATTGACTCTTGAATGCCCTTGATCATAATCTTTTATATTCTTTTTTTTCATTTGAATTTTTAGGATTGCTTCTTCTCTAGGATTTGGATTGGTGAAATAACCTTGTATTTATAGTTATAATGTATCCTTAATTTCCCAAAAACTAAACATTACAAGCTAACATTGAAATTTGAATTTGGGGACAATAAAATACCACCAAATATATGTTTTAAATTTAGGTTAAACTTCCTAGGAAGAACCCATTGGCCCATGGGAATATAGCCCCTAGGTCCCTATTCCTAGAACACACATTGCTCAATTTAATGTATTATGTGTTGGCATTAATTATTTTTAGGTTTCCCTTTCGAAAAATTTAATTTATTAGGCTTGAAGATGTAAAATAGCGCTTATTAAGGCACAATTAATTCCAATTTTATTGAGGGGACCCAACCAAAGTAAGAAAATTTTGAGTACATTTTTCTATAATACAAACACATTATGATTTTATCATTGCTTCCTTTCATTTATCCATTAATCATTGACATTGTAATTATGGAAGTGGGGTCACTTACATGAGGTTTGACTAAGGAAAACCCCTAAATGGCACAACATTTTCCCTCTATTTGAATGTACACGTTCCAATATTGATAAGGATTGAAGGAAGTTTGAAGCTCCAATTCTCATTTGTTACAATTTTTTTCATACACCTTATCAAGCCATGAGAACTCACAACACTTTCTATCAGAGATTCGATAGTTTTGGAAGCAAGAGTAGGAAATCCTAATATAACATCAGAGGACTATGCTGATAGATATAAGAAAGATCAACAAGGACAATCATGCCTTGGGTACCTATGTCCTCTATTTTTAGCCTTAGATTTGAACCACAAGTGCACAATGTTCTACTCTACTTCTTTCTACTTTAAATTTGATTGTGACGTTTTCTAGTTTTTTCATTTACATCAAAGTAGTAAATTGCACTCTTAGCCTAGTTAGTACATTGCATTTCATTCATAATTCCATTTTAGATTTGGTGAAGGGTTACTTGACTCACATTTTAGGTTGTAATTCAATCATATACCTTTTCAAATCCCTCGTTCATTCATCTCCATCACACACACATATAATTAATCAAATAATTAGAAAAACATAGTTGATCTCGGGGTTTGAGCATCAAATCCTAAGGTCACCAACTTTTCTTTGTTTCATTTTGGTGAGCTTGAGTTTTAAAAATTATATACCTTTTGATATTCACCTTAGATTTAGATCTTGCATTGTATTATCTTGCATTTTTCATTTAGTGTTTCATTTTTTGCATCATAAAAACATAATAATAAAAAAATGCATATCATAGGTCCCATTAGGGTTTGTTCTAGTCATCTTTAGCTTAGATATACATTCAAATTGCATTTTTTAAGTTGTTAAAAATCTAACAGTGTTCATTGCATTCAAATTGCATCTTTCATTCATCCAAAAAGGTGATTTTTTTTGCATAGTTTTATTTCAAAGTTGCATCAAATCATCATTATGAGAATTTTGCATATTAAAATTAGTCAACTATTACATATAGATTTCCAAATTATATTTCAAAGGGTCATTTCTTGTTCAAGAATTTTTCACATTGTTGCATGTACGTGCATTTGTCAATTCCATAGTCATAAAATAGTAAAATTTTCCAAAAATATTCACTATAACAACTGTCTATACCAAGATCTAAGAAAATTAAATATTAACAAGCACATTTAAACTTTGAAATTTTTGAAACCCTACATAGGACACAGTCACATTGGGTGCCTTCGTCTTGCCTTTTTTGCCTAAATTTTATCCATCTTCATGTTTTTTGTAGGATTCTGTTGTCTAAATTCTTTTTCTGCATTTCAAAATTATCATTTTTCATTCAACATTTTTGCACATTTTCACTCTTAAGTTCACATTCATAAAATTGGAAAAAACCTAGAAAATATTCACCATTACACCTATTTGAATACAAAATTAGAAACCTTTTTAACAACTTAAACAATCACATTTTTAATTTTTGGACACCTTATCTAGGAGAAAGACACCTTGGGTTCCCATACATCCTATTTTTCAGGGTTTAAACATGGCCGAGAGCTCTGTTTTGATGTTTTCTATAGGTTTTTGTTGTCTGAAATTATTTTTTAGTTGTTTTTCTTTGTTTGTTTTACAATATTGTGTTCCTAGTGGGTACACTTAGTGTTTTAAAACTCGTATGAGCTTCATGAGCTAGTGTCCTATTTCCAATACTTCAGTGAGATTTAGTTTAGGACTCATGGCATCCCATGTTGGTACATCCACTGTGGATCTTGAGTTTTCCAACTCTCTCACACAAAGTGACTATCAATACTCAACTCATTTTAAAATCTATGCTTGATGCTACCATACCAATGGACATTTTCAAAAACACCTATCTTTATAGCTATTGAGACTATGGTTTCCCATGTTCCCAAAGAAAAACTATTTTTTTTTTGACAAATACTTGTAAGGAATCCAAGACTACATGAGTATTGAGTCTCTAGCTGGTGTTGCATTCCCCATGTTACACAACATGAGGAAATTGATTAGTGACACCCATGGATTAGAGGTTTTGCATGGTATAGCTCATATAGTTGATCCCAACATCTCTACATCAACTAGTTGCACTCAAAAATTAAAAATCAAGGAGGAAATCAAGTCTCCCTCCCAAAAACTATAGCCTCTATTCCTACATACACAAATCCAACTGTTTCTTCAACAACACAACAAAGCATTAGTATAACTTCAACAATAGGTCTTTCCACTATAAATCCTTATGGTTTTGGATCTTCACATGTAACACCTCAAGTTTCATTCTTACTCATAAATTTGCAACATAGTAGCCCACCAAGCACATCCACACTTCCAACATATTCTCCATATTCCCAAAATATGTCAACCAATGATTCCATCATCAACCAAATTTTGTAAAATGTAACCTCACTTCAACAACAAATCTCAACTTTGAACCAAAACCAAAATGGACAACCATAACAATATGTCAAATGAAGCCCATTATCACTTGAAATATTGAATCAATAAATGCCACAAACATATAGATACCCTGATTTGAGAAGTACAACTATAAATGAGACCCTATTAATCATATATCAACATATGCAACATTCTATAGTGACTTCATTTTTGAAGATAAAATATTGGCTAGACTATTTCCTATGTCATTGAAAGACATGACTTTGTAGTGATTTTGTTCAATTCCAAATAACTCAATTCAAACATTTAATGATATCGTTGAAATATTCCTCAACCATTTCCAAGTGCACATTGGTCCTAAGAATATTATAATTGACTTAATGAATTGAAAAAAAATGAAAAATGAAAAGGTCACAGACTTTATAGCATGATATCAGTTGATTTACTTGTAAATCAATATTACTCTTCCTTATGTAGATGTAGAAAGAATGTTCATTGAAAACTTACAATAGGACATAAGGGATAAAAGCTTGTTGATGAAATTTTCATCCTTTATAAACTTGTGTACTTGACTTTTCATTATTATAGGAATTTGGTTAGTGAGTATGAAGAGGAATCTTCATTGACTCATACTAAAAAATATAAATCCATCCCTAAAAAAAAACTATCAACCATTCAAGAAGAAAAATAAGAGTTTTATCAAAATAAATACATCTCAAACAACCAACCAGATTGAACCTCAAGTTGATACCATAAGTTCAAATCTATACCAATTTAAACCAAGGGATAAATAGTTTACCTCATTACTCAATTCTCTCCATTTAATCATCTTACAAATGTTGAGTAAGAACCTAATCTGCTTTCCATTGGTTAGAGCTATGGAAACAACCAAACCTTTACCTCCAAGTTTTAATCCAAATGTCTATTTTCAATATCATAACACAAGTGGACATGATATAGAATAATGCATGTGTCTTAAACATCAAGTGTAAGACTTGATTCTAATCACATCTACTTGGGTGGTGTTAATGATCAAGGAAATACGTTTGTTGCCCCACCCAACCAAAACTTGGTTTTTTTACGAATCTAATGCCAAATAATTCATCCCACTTTATGCAAGCATGTGATGTTAATATTGGTGAGATGAATGTTGATATAATTGATGTCATGAATAATGATGATGATTATAATTCTAGTGAATATGGTCTACAAGATATGGTTTATCTCATAGATTTTGACCCTCGTAAGGACCAAGCCACTTTGTGTAAGTATCTAAAATCTACAAAATAGCTTAAAATTCCACAAATATTAGCATGGATTAGTTTAAACAAAGAAAATAAAATTCTCCTATGAGATATTGAATCATGCTAAATAATGCAACCAAAGCAATAAAATACCAAAAAGACTAATTGAAAGCATGTAAAGCATTTTCAAACCTATCCTATAGTGGGAGTTGTGCTCCTTATGATGTGGAAATGATGTCATTTCCCACCCCCTAATAAGCTCAAAATGATATTGATGCTAAGATGATGATAGTGCAAATGCCCAAGATTGTAGATCAAGTTGTGTCCCTAAATCAATAGAAGAATCCCCTATTTATAGAATAGAAGGATAGAAGAATGAAAGATAAAAGGAATGTGGGATAAATCATGAGCCAATGACAAGATGCCACTTGTCAACATGTCAATGGAGGAAGGTTGTGACCATTTTGGTCATTATGCATGATAAATGCTATTAGGTGGATTTGGAAATTTTGAAAGTTGGCTTGTTGGAGGGAGAAGGAGACTTAAATGTCAAGTGGGAGACATGTAAGAGAAAATGTAAGAGGAGCTAAGTTCATTGTTGGAAGGAAAAATCCCATTTGGAGGTATTTTCAAATTTGGAAGAATATTCCCCTAAAGATGCCACATTGAAAGAAAATAGAGATTTAATAAATCAATTAAATGTATTTTCATGTGCAAGTGGAAAAATATAGAGGATTGGGAGATTAGATTAGAATTAACCATGATTTGATTAATTTTAGTGGAGGTTACTTGATTGTGACATTCATCTTAAATATTTAGATTTATAATTTAAATTAAATGAGAAGATAAAGAACATTAGAGTTTTAATTAAATATTTTGATTTATTCAATTAAATGAAGGAACTTTAGGAGATTAATTAAATAAAATGGATTAATTTAATTACAAAAAAGAATATGATTTAATCAGCTAAAATGATATATTTAATTAGATAAAGTTAAGTAGAAGGGGAAATATGATTTAATTAAATAAATATTGATATATTTATTTAAAAGAGGAAATATGATGAATTTTATTTAAATAAAGATTATTTGATTAAAATGGTTATGACAGGGATAATCAAGGATGAAATGAAATTCGTGATTTCGGATCAGATGCATGTATATTTTACGTGCCTACATTTTTCCCCTCTTTGAAGCAATGTACCTGTTGCATTGATTCAAAGAATGATGTCATCGAAATTGATTTTATTTTTTTTATTTTTTCGGATGCCCCAGTGGAAAGAAGTACATTAGTACATTGCCCCCTTGAGAGATGAAGCAAAAAGTTCAATTTGAGGGTCAATCTCGTGACAAAGAGGTCCAACATGGATGTATGGATGATAATGCAAATGAGATGTTTGTAAGATGCTTAAAATAACAAATCTATATTATCCTAAGCAACTTAAATGATGATGAAATGTATATGAGATGGATGAGACGAATGATGTTGTCCTTGATATGACATGATTATGCAGGATGGGAGGATTTTTTATGAATGTAGGATGGATGTATTGATGAAATGATACCATGTTAGTGTGAAAGTGGATAGAATAATGAGAGGGATCAACCCTTGAATACAAGAAGATGCAGAAGTCCAACAATTCTATGAGTCATTTGAAACTTTATTAGATATGATGTTGAATGATGATGATGTATTGCTTATCCAAGGATGGGAGAGATAAAGAGCATAACTTTCCTTATGTTTGATAACACACATAGGTAGGATGCATCAAGGTATAAAGAACCAGGATGGAGTTGCACCTAGTGTGATGGACTTTGACTCACCAATCAGATAGGAGTAATCTTGTTCACACCTGACATACATAACCTTATTCACAATACAATTCAGATATTCTAAACATCTCAGACCAAAACATAGAAAATAAATCCTTCATATGTTGTCAAAAAGACATCTAAAACACCTTCCCTACAAACCAAAAAAAGTACGCATGACCAAGTAATATTACAAGAACATCCAAAAAGCACAACAGATAAAAATAATAATGAGCATTGCCTCATTCCTTTCTCTCTAAACTATTTTGATTAGGCATCATCAAGAGGTCATTGGAATGAGCTCAAAATAAGATATGTCAAAAAGACAAAGATAAATTAAATAAACGAGCTAATATTCTTCATATTGCTAGCCAAGACTAAACTATAGTAATGCCTGATGCTAATGTCCATTGTAGGAAGCATGCATCCTAGGACATGTTGTGATCAAGTGATATTGGATTGACTGGATGATAAGCTCTTGGTACCAAGAGTTGACCAACTTGCTGATTTACTGACCTAGACTTGAGACTTTGACAATTGAGCTTTTACCTTTAAACTTGCTAGACTTGCTTTTGATTGACTTACCAAAGGATGAAAGCGATGGAGGTTTATTATGAGTGGTGATTATTGCGGGTGAAAGCGAAATGAGATGGATGCACCATTTTGAGTTTTGGTGTTTTTTCAATGTTTTTCAGGCTGTTTTTGGGATTTTGAGATTTTTTACGAATGTTTTGATTTTCAAATTTCTGATTTTTTGGGTTATTATGAGTGTTTTGGATGTTTTTTAATTTCCACATGATTTTGACGATTTGGATATGGATATGTGATGATATTAGTGTTGTATTTTGATATTTTTTTGAAAACCAAGGTAGGATTGATTGATCAAATTGTTGGATTTGATGATGATAACATTGTTCACGATACACAACAATGCAAGGATAGTGTTTAAGCAATACGAGGATGATGATGAATTCATGATGATAACATTGTTGAGGATACACAAAAATTCAAGGATAGTGTTAAGAAACACAAGGATTGGGAAGGATATCTCGAGATGATGATGGATTGACTAGATTCAATTGCTCAAGATTTTGAAGCTTGGCTTGGAACTAAAGTTGTTTTGATGATTTTATGTAACACTGAAGAGAAAATTAGATGCGACTGATATTGTTTATTTGGATTGATGTTTAATGAAAGATACAGCTTGATAAGGACCATCGTCTTGTCAAAATATGCCATGGGCTAGTGATTTGGATTTTTTTCTCACAAATGATTGACCAATTTGATTTCATGTTTTTTAATGTTTGGATCACCACATAAGTTGGAGGATATAGATCAAGATGTATTCCTGAAGCAAGATGTAAATATCTACCCCTAGTGTCCAGCAATGTTTGAAAGGCAATGGGTGGATGCTTGGATAGGTGTATGGATGGATAGATATGTAAGCATGTAAAGGATGCAAAGGATTATCTTGAGATAAGATAAGGGTGTTTGAATAGAGGAATGATCATTTGGATAATGCTTCATGGCTCAAATAATGATGGATCATATAGGATCAATGAAAATGACACATGTCAAGATGTTCACCATAAGAAAGTGTAAAGTGTGCACCAAACCTTTGTCAAGATTAAGATAATGTAGATAGATGGAAATGGGTTGGATAAATGGATCATGGATGAATTGATTTATTATGGATAAAATGGATGTAATGTTGTCTTTATTATGGATGTGATAAGATGCTTTCTCTTGAAATGGCGCACGTAGATGCTCGATTCTACACATTGACTCTTGTTTTCCAGGTTTTTATCATGGTTCCTTTCCATAGTGCCACCGAAGTGGTTTTCACTAGAGGATGATTTTTCTCTTTACTATTTTCAATCCCTTTTTTTTATTTCCTTTTATTTTTACATTTTTTTCATTTTTTTAAATTTTTTGCTGAAGGATTTTAAGCTCATGCTAAACCACCTAGTGTTGTCAATGTAGTTGCTTCTTTCATAATGTTCTATCGATATCCTATTTGAAGAAGACGCTTTGCCAAGATACGTGCACTTGAAAGAAACTTTTGAGATTCTTGATCTACTTTATTGGTAATAGAGTTAACTCTATCTTTGTGCACACATCGCGATAGAGTGCCTTCTAAATCCTTATAATGAAGGGTTGTTTCCAACACATGGTCAATATGAGAATTGGATATCATGCGTGGAGGACTGGATGGTGTGTGTTTAGGAATAAAAGATGGATTGGTTGATAGCTTGGAACCTTTGACTCTCCAAACTTGGGAAGATGAGCAATAATGGGTGGATATGGAAGTGTGCCTGGAATTAGGACCGGCTTCTTGATATACTTTGCACTTTGCTTGAGAAGCTTGATTTTTCCTTTGTGGACATCTTTGATGGATAATTTTCCCTTTTTTTATTTTTCCCCATAGTTTCTTTGACTAATGATTTTGATAGGGATAATATTTCTTTATACTTTTTGGTATCCATGTGTATTTGATTTTCCCATTATGCTTCTCAGCTTCTTTTTCTTTGATAATGTTCTTTGTGCTTTGATTCAAATCTTTTTTTTGATGTTGGTCCTAATTCATGGATGGGGTGATGGGTGGATGAAGATTCATGATGTGGCAGGTGATAGTATTGGCATTAGTTTCATCATAAGGATTCTTCGTCCTTCCTATGTTGATGTTTGCTTGAGACCAAGTTGCCCCCAGTTTTGTGGAAGTGTCACTGATATGCTTAGATCCCTTAATTACTGAATATCCAATACCTTGATGCTTAGGATTGCCAATAATCTGCACTTGTTCTAAGATACCTTGTTCATGTAGGCCTAATCCTCTGCCTTGATAATTCATCTCTTGACTTTTTTTACTTGCAATAGGATATGATTTACCTTGGAAATGAGGTGCTAATCCTTCTCTGCTCTATCGTGAATCTTCAAATTTAGCCACTTCTTCATTGATAAGATAGCTTTCCCTAAAAAAGGTTAAGTGATCCAAGTTTATAAGTGATAGGATCATCCATTTGTGGGATAACTTCCTAATTGATATCTTTGGCTTGATCTTGTGAAATATCATATTTTAATGCTTCTTCAAGAGGTGTTGATGATTCACTGTCCACATAGAAGTCTTCCTCATGATTCACTTTTGTTATTCCTTCACAGGCTGTTTTTGATTCACCACTTCTATAGAAGCCTTCTTCATGACCCATTTTTGATATGTCTCTAGATTTTTCTATGTCTTGATCATGTGTACAAATATTAAGAGTAGGAGACTCTTGTTCCTTGGTAATGATGTCAAGAGTATGAGACTCTTGTTTTGAATGAAGATCATCTATGCATCCATCCAAAGAAAGAATCTCATGGGTAGATGAAGGAGCATGTGCTATATGGATATGATCATCATTTGTGACAACCTGTATAGATAGGAGAGTGTCCATTAGATCATTGAAGTATCTTGGAAATACAAATTATTGATCTTGATTAATTTTGGAATTTCTTTTGACATGCTTTGGATCAATTTCTTGACATGGGTTTGTTTCAAAGGATGAATTGCTTACAAAGGGTTCTTGGACATCGTCCTTAGGCATGGGAAGTGGCTCAATATCCTCTTGAGCTTTGAGTGGATTTGGATCAAATGTTGAGCTAGGGATTCCTTCAATATCTGTAACCATGAGGTCAAAGGATGCTAATATATCTTGGGAAGGACCATTGCTAGACCTTGGTGGAAGATTTTGATAATTCTTTGGAATATGTTCTTGAGATATTTCATCTAATTCGTTAGGTGATGTAGAGACAACATGATCATTGGTGGATGGATCATGGATTATGTCAATAGGATCAAATAATGTTAAAATGTCTTGAAATAGATCATTAAAAAGTGGCTCTAGATGATTGTTGATTTGATAATTGGATGGGGTAAACATATCTTCATAGTGCTCATTGATGGATTGATTTTGATCATCGCCCTCAATAGTTATGGTAGAGATATTATCAACGTTTTCAACCATAAGGTCAAATGATGTTAACCTTTCTTTAATTGGATTGTTATTGGGTATCATTAGTGGGTTTTGATCATGATTGAAAAGTGACTCATGATATATGTTGATTTGATCATTGGAGGAGATGGAAACATCTTCAAGGTGTTCATTGGTGGGTAGTCATTATTGATATTTGAGATGTGATGACTGATTTTTGAGATGGGGTGATTGGGTTTCTTGTTGATTTTGTTGATATCCAACCTCTTAATATTTGAGATATTGTTCTTGATATGGTTTTGGATACAACTCAATGCACTGATTTTGGGGTGGAGATGTCTCTTGGTGATATGAATCAATGAGTTTTTTGAGTGTAGCAATTTTTTTTCACAAAATTTGACCTTGAAATTATTGATATCATTGACTTGGTTGTTGAGCAATCATATTTGGCATGTATACTTATGGTGTTTACATGGAATCATGGATGGATTGATCTTGAACAATGTTTTGATTTGGTATGATGTTTAGATTTGGCATTATTGGTTGATATTGTACATTTTTGTGATTGGGAAACACATTACTTTGATTTAGGTAACTTTTATTTTTCATGGGGTTACCTTGACCTGGATTAATACATGGATTTGTCACCATATTGCCTAGATTTTGAACAATATTGGTGGGATTTCCAAACATATCCATCCCAAAGTTTACCAAGTATGAATTTGATCTGTTTATGTTTGGTAAGCTTGGATTTGGTATAGTCACATTTGGCATGTATGGATTAGGTGGGATAATGTTGTTTGGGAGACTCTTGCCTTGATTTTTTGGTTGATAGATTTATAGGTTTCGAATTTGATTTAAATCTACCATAGGAAAAGGTGTTCCAAAATTCAGATTGGGAAAACTCACATTTGTATCATTGAGGTTTGGAGGAGATAATGATGCCATGTATGGATTGCATAACTATGAGTTTCGATAATCCATTGGTATTGCGAGACTTGGATAATTTGGTTGAATTTGATTACACATGATGTATGAACCAATTTTATATTCCATGTTTTCCTTGTGTTTTGAGCTTATTGCAAAAGTGAACCTCTAAGGTGTTTAGGACCAATAATGAGATGAACTATGAAAGGGGTGAATGATATGGGTGTTTGAACTTTTGATAACATTGGATCAATGCTAGACTTAGGTTTTGATTTTGATTTATTTATTTGGATAATGAATTTATAGATCCCAAGATGTTAGATGTTATCTTAGGATGAACTCATTCAAAAGGGTGCTAATTTAACTAGAGGTATGAGAAAGGATGCATTCTCATGCTCCTAACTAGACAAGGTGATTTTGATTTAGTTTAATGATGTACCCAAGTCTAGATAATGATGTTTCCAAAGCTCTAAAATTTTTTTGGTGGGATGGAGATGATAAATGTTTGGGATGGATGATGTGTTTGATTTGATCCTAGATGAACTTAAGAGGACTTTGTTTACTAGACCAAGATATTGAAGAACATGCTTCTCCCTAAGAGTATTTCAAACCAAAAGACCAATGTTTGCATGGAAAACCATATGAACAAAAGATATCAAGAACTATGTGGGGTTCAATTGGAGTTAATCTTGATTAATGAATTGCTTTTACCACATCCACTTCTTGCTTAGTTTTTTCAAATTGAATGTCTATGTCTCAATTCCTTTTCATTCCACAATGTCCATTATGTGAAAATGAAGGTTTCAAGAGCATAGTTTCCTAATGTTGACTTTAGTAAGAGAAAATTGTGATGTAAATCCAAATACTTAGAAGCCTCTAAGGATGAAATCCCTGGGGAATGCATGAGCACTTGGATTTTGTCAAAGATATTTGCTTCCCCTAAAGGGTTTGAAATTTGATGATCATCTTGACTGTTTGTTTTCAAGCATTTTGGATCCAAGCAAATTGTTTTGATTTAGAAGTGATGCACAACCCTTTGGATAATGAAGGAAATATTTTTTGAGTTCCCACTTGGATGAATTGTACTACGCTTACTCTTAGCGCGTGATTAGATGCTTGACCACACATGATCCCTCTTACAGTGCACTCACTTCTCAGGTTAGCAAAGGATCCGTACCCATGAATCTCCCATGGAATACTTCTCATCTCTACTAAAATCTGTAAGAATGTGGGATGGCTTCAGAATGACCTTTCTTGCATCAACAAATAGATAAGGATTTTGGCCTTTCTTACTAAACCACCAAAAACATACACACAAGAAGGGAAAGAGGATTCCCCTAATGAGCCTCTAGGTTTTTTCACCCTAGAATATAACTTTGGATGAATGGATCTCTTTCACCTTAATGGTTTTGTGTTTTTGGGTGTTCATTCAAAGAAGGAAGGGAGGGGTTGAGATTGTGAAATGATATTAAACTAAAAGTAAAATGATATTAATCTAATCTATGGAATGTAAAGAAAATGAAAGTAAATTAATACAAGCTAATCCAAATGATCTAAATATATACAATATAGAAAGTAAATGGAAAGTTCGATACTTGTGCACCTGGAAATGTGATGTTGCAGATGAAAGGCCCTAGAATCCACTAGAAATTGTTTGAAATATTCATAGGGAAATTCCCGCCAAGTTGGCTGACCTAGTCCTCTTGTCGGGAAACTTGGCCTGAACAGGTTTCTACCAAATGGGTACACAAAAAGTGAAAATCCCCAAAATACAAGCTCAGAGGGACTAGGTCACCATTATGGGTGACCTAGTCCTCTTTTGGGTTTTTAGGAACATGAATAGGATATTAGAGCCCTCAGTCTACACTTTGGATTACAACATATATCTTATTCAAATTATGTTGAAAACGAGCAGATAGAGGCCTCCAAGCTAGAACTAGGGCTTGGTTGACTTGAATGCTTTTGATGGATTGAGGATACCTTTCTTCTTCACAAACCTACATACAAAAACCTGCAAAGCACACATGCAAAGAAGAGACAAGGGTTAGGGATAGAGATAATGGGTTTGCCTTAGTCAAACCCCTTTTGAGTAATTAAACCAAAGAGATGAAATAATGTAAAGAAGCATAGAACAATGGAGTGATGGATTTTACCTTTCTTTTGATGATTGATCTTGTGTTGTTGCAGTAGTCAACCATTGAATGCTTCAGAAATCGTGTCTTGTTGACTTAGAAGATGAAACCCTACTTGGCTTGAGGAGAAGGAGAGAAGAGAGATTGAGAGAAGAGGTGAAAATGAGTGGTGCATAATGAGGAATTAGGGTTTTTGGAGCTTATTTATACAAGCTATGCCAAAAACTTTCCTGAAATAACTTCATACAGACCGACCTTAGGGTTTTAGAGACCTAAATCCTAAAAGATATTAAGTTTAATTCAAATTTTAAGCCACATGGGATTAGGTCACCCAAGGTGGAGATCTAGTCCACCTGGGTGTTTTTAATTGGTTATTGGTAATTATTATTAATTATTTACGTTCTTCAAGATTGTCTTCATAAAACACACTAAGATAAGATTTGTATGAGAATTAAGGGGTCATTTTGTCATAATAATGTATTGATTAAGTCATGACAAGCCTAGGAGAGTGTGAAAATGCTTTGCAACACCTTACAACACTTCTGCACAAGGCTTGCAAATGGGTGAAAATAGGCTAAAAATGGTCCAAAGTCCATAGGGAAAGGTCCAAATGAGCAAAAAGTGACAAAGTCCTCACTTTTGGGTGACATATTTAGCGCCCACTTTAGTGAGAGGATGAACTTTCTTCAAACTCATAGTAAAGTAGCCACATGATTTGGATGATTTCTATGAAAAAGAAGAAGAATGGGAAAGAAGGAGGAGGTAGTCAAGCCCCCAAGGATTTGAGATTCTAAGTCAACGAGACATCAATGCAAGAGACATTCAAGGGTGAATGCATTACAACAAGACATGATACATGATCATGCGACGAAAAGGTTTATTGTGAAGAGAATAAAGAGATATGTGCTCACTCTGAGGCCATAGAACATTAAGTTCTCTATGGGGTGAAAAGTCCCAAAAGGTGACGAAGATACACACAGTTGGTATGTACTCACAAAGGTGGTTATGGGGAAAGTTATGCCGATTTTCGGGCTTCCCACTCAAACCATACCAAAGTTATACCTTGTGATAACTTTGATAAGGCACCACAAAAGAAAATGATGCTTGAAAATGATGGTGTTTCAAAGGGACTTTTCTTTTTTCATGCGATGTCTCATCTTAAGGAACATTATGTGTAATGTTTCCAAGAGAGGTGAATTGAAAGTGTACTCATCTTGTATGCAAGAGAGGCAAGGGATCATCTTGTATGTAAAAGAGGAAAAAAATGAAAATGTCTCAATCCTGAATAACATTGTTTGTAATGTTTTCAAGAGAAGGAATCGCAATAAAAAGGAAGATCACACGGTGAAATGTGAGTGGTGATGTATGCCCCCACTTTAAAGGAATTGCAAAACACCGTACTATGAGAAATTTCTTTAAAGTAGAAGAGGAAGAGGACATGCGAGCTTTTTCGGAAATCCCTATGTCGGGTCAGATGGTTCTGAAGGAAGCTGCATCATAATAAGGGGTGTATGTCACATGCGAGTCAACTTAAGGCATGTCATCCACATCCCAAGCTTGCTTTTGTATGTTCATTAAAGGATAACGATAAGTAGAAAGACACAATCACAAGTGACATATGAGGGAAGAAGGCTAACCAACCTCTTTCCCCCACTTAGTGCAGAGAAAGAGTGAGCTGAAAGGAATGAGGGAATGCAAGGGAGAGGAAAAATTAGGATCAATTAAAGGAAGCAGGTTCCCCCACATAAGGGAGAACACCAAGCTCCTTAAGATGTTGGATGTTATGACTCAAGGCCTTACACTCATTGGTGTGATAACAATGAACTCGGTGGTAAGCACAAAAGGAATGTTTGATTAAACATTTCTTTCGAGTGCAAGGAGGAAGGGATAGTAGGTGATCTTGGAGGAGTCTCGACAAGATACCCTCTTGATCAAGGGTAGAATGTGATCCTTTGGTTTGGAACAAGGAAGGGTATTGCTTAGTAGAGGATGGCATACCTACACAAGGCTCTATAGATTTTGAGATATTATACACTCTCTTAGAGGAGTGTGTAACATTTGAATCTAGAGGAGGATCTGAGATGAGATTGGAATTAAGAAAAGAGTCCTTTTTTGGTGTTAAAGGATTACTTTGGAAGGTAGGGTTAGAAGGGTAATGTGAGATAGGGTTGTTGGTGGAAAAAGGTTTGGCAATTTCTATGAAAGCGCAAAATCCAAGACCATGATGTCTTGATTGCATGTTAGGCTCTATAGGGTTGTATATTCCTTGTTCGTTAGCACCACAACCATTGCCACTATAGCCAAGTTGCTTCATGATCTCAACCTTTTCCATAAATCATTTTCAGTTTCTTTCTATCGGGTGATTGTTCATGATGTGCTTCATTGGTTGGAGTTGTTGAGGTGGATGCATGTGAAGGATCAGTCGAGTCTTGAGTTAACAACACTGTATTACCCTTTTGAGAGTCTTTTTTGTTGGTCCTGGTGTCTACCTTGAGTGGAGGGGTGAATTTTAAGGAACCAAAAACATCATCTAAGGACTTTGGTTGCATGGGTTCCACTAGTTTGGTGGGTGTAGAGGTTGTGAAGGGTGTGGATTTGGTTCTATCAAGGTATAAGACACTATAAGGTTCAGGATCAATGTCAATGGTGTACACTTTGTTGTTGTAGATGTACTTCATTTTTCAATGAAGTTTGGAATGCACACCATTCATTGCATGAAGCCATGACCTACACAAAATGAGGTTAGATGAAACATAATTTGGCATGACTTGGATTGATGTGTTTAATGTGGCCACTCCAATTGTAAGAGGTAAAGTGATCACACCAAGCAGCTTTTGTCCTACACTGTCAAATCCACGAATAGATAAGGAGGAAGGTTGAATGGTTAATCTATCAATATGGATCATATCTAAGAGATTGACACTACACACATTGATAGTGGAGCCATTATCAACAAGGGTTCACTTAATCCCTATGATTTTGTATTGAGATATGATCATGAAGGATTCAAATTTGTTTTGCACTTCTAAAGGAGGGAGCTCACTTTGGTGGAAAATAATTTCAACATTCAAGCCTTGGATCATAACTGCAATGTCATTTGTTTGTGCATTGGAAGGGATAGGAATCTATTGTAAGGCATCATGCATCAAGTGGTGATAGTGAGGGAAGGCTTGGATAAGGTCCCATAAAGATATTTTTACAGGAGTATTCCTTAATTGGTCAACAAGGTCATACTCCCTAAGGAAGGAATTGAAGTGAGGGGAAACGGGTAAGATGGGAGGGGATGAAGATAAAGGTGTTGAGGTTGATGGTTGAGTACACGGGTTGTTGTGGGTGTAATGTGTATGAGAAATGGTATCATGACTCAATTGCTATAACACATTAGGTTTAGGTGGGGAGAGAATTAACTTAAGTTTAGAAGGTGGAGAAAGGATGAGTTGAGGTTGAATAATATTAACATCCCCTTGGGAAGTAGAGCCAATGTTATCCTTGGTTTGCATCATGATATTCTCCCTAGGAGGAGAGAGTTTAGAAGAACTACAAGTTTCATGTGCTTGACATTGAAGGAGTGGTTCTTCTAAAATATCTACATCACTAGTAGGGGAATGATCAATGATGGGAGAGGGAGGGGTGGAATGAGTAAGAGGGGAGTCTATTTGATTGTCAAAGGTCTCATTCTCTTGTTCCATACCATCTACGCTAGTAGGAGAGCATTGAAGAGGTTCATCAGATTCTTCATCACAAGGGAGGGAGGCATCAAGAGAAGATCCACTATGAGTGTCAAATAGATTATCCCAAAGGCTAGGAGCATTAGGGAAGTGTGAGTCAATAGTCTCATGACTCGCACTATGGGTATCGTCTAACATCAAACTATCATCTTTGCATCAAGGAGGGATGTTAAGAGATGAGAAAGTTGGAGTGTCATGGTTAGAGAGACTAGGCAAGGTGATTTCAAGAAATGTTTGTTGTTTAAGGTTTAGCAAAGGGGGATGAGGAGAGGGACAACCAAGACCCTCAACACTTATGTCTTATGTCACCAACATACCTTCGTCACTAATAGGAGAGGTATAGGGAAAAGTACAAGTGTGATTATTATGATTGTCAACACAAATGTCCTCATCAAGGGGTAATGAAATGTTAAGAATAGTGTCAATCTTTCGGTTATGAACATGTTCTCTAATCAATTCATTATTATAATCTATATTGAACTCATAAGAAGGAATATTACATTTATACAATCCATTTGAAACAAAATCAAAACCACATATTTTAAAAGAAAATATTGTATTGAAGAGAGAGCGAAGAGAATGCAATGAAAATATTTAAACTAAAACTTTGAAATAAAAAAATTTCAGATGGAAAACAAGGTAATTTTCTAATTACACTATATAGCAATCTGAAAAAGAAAGGTAGTATATGCAAAATTAAAACCAAGCAATGCATAAAATGATCTAATTTGAGATATTTTTAATAAAATACATGCTATAGAAACACAACCAATTGTTAGAAGTAGGTAATGGCACAAAATAAAGGCTGGAAAATAGGGTTTTCAGCTCTGTAAAGGGTAGTTTTAGAACCCTAAAGGTACTAGGTCGCCCAAAATGGCAACCTAGTCCTCCTAGTAAATTTTTTGAGATTTTTCAGGAGTTTTGGACTAATACATATGGTTTCTATGTTGTAAAGTGCATACCTAAAATAAAAATGCAGATTTCACATAGTTTGTAATGATTTAGATTTAAAAATGCAACCTAGCATGCAATTTTCACTAATGCAAATTTGAAAATCCTAGAATGTAATTTGAACAATGCCTAATGCAATTCAATGCAATCCTAGGAGGATAAAGAGGTCCAAATCATAAAATTAAGGTATAGGAATGTCGGTTTCACCAAAATGAACCACCAAAAACATGAATACAAGGAGCAAAAGATGATTCCCCCAATGAGCCTCTGGGGTTTTTCACCCTAGAAGCTAATGTTTGAGTGAATGGCTCTCTTTCACCTTAATGGTTTTGGGTGTTCATTCAAAGAAGGAAGGGGGGTTGAGATTGTAAAAATGATATTAAACTGAAAGAAAAATGATATTAATCTAATCTATAGAATGTAAAGCAGATGAAAGTAAACTAATACAAGATAATCTAAATGATCTAAATATATACAATACATAAAGTAAATTGGAAGTTGAGGAATTTTGCACTTGGAAATGAGATGTTGTAGATGAAAGGCCCCAGAATCCACTGGAAAATGTCTGAAATCTTCAAAAGGACATTCCTTCCAAGTTAGGCAACCTAGTCCTCTTGTTGGGAAACTTGGGTGAACAGGTTTTTGCCAAATGGGTACTCAAAAATGTGAAAATCCTCGAAACACAAGCTCAAAGGGACTAGGTCATGATTATGGGTGACCTAGTCCTCTTCTGGGTTTTCGAGAAGCTGAAAGAGGATATTAGAGTCCCCGCTTTGCAATTTGGATTACAATAGATATCTTATTGAGATTTTGCTGAAAATGGGCAAATAGAGGCCTCCAAGCTAGAACTAGGGCTTGGTTTTCTTGAATTCTTTTGATGGATTGAGGACACCTTTCTTCTTCACAAACCTACAAATCAAACATGCAAATAAGAGACAAGTGTCAGGGTTAGAGATTAGGGGTTTGCCTTAGTTAAACCCCTTTTGAGTAATTAAACCAAAGAGATGAAATAATGTAAAGAAGCATAGAACAATGGAGTTATGGATTTTACCTTGCCTTTGATGATTGATCAGATTGTGTTTTTGCAGTAGTCAGCCCTTGAATGCTTCAAAAATGGTGTCTTGTTGACTTAGAAGATGAAACCCTAGTTGGCTTGAGGAGAAGGAGAGGAGAGATTGAGAGGAGAGGTGAAAATTAGTGGTGCATAATGAGGAATTAGGGTTTTTGGAGCATATTTATACAAGTTTTGCCCTAATTTTCCTTAAATAACTTCATACTGATTGACCTTAGGGTTTTAGAGACCTAAATCCTGAAAGATATTAAGTTTAATTCAAATTTTAAGCCACATGGGACTAGGCCACCCAAGGTGGCAACCTAGTCAACTTGGGCATTTTTAAGTGGTTGCTAGTAATTATTATGTGATTATTTATGTTCGTCGGGATTGTCTTCATAAAACACACTAAGATAAGATTTGTATGAGAATTAGGGGGTCATTTTGGCATAATAATGTATTGATTAAGTGAAGACAAGCCTAGTAGAGTGTGAAAATGCTTTGAAACACCTTACAAAACTTCTGCACAAGGCTTGGAAATGGGTGAAAATAGGCTGAAAATGGTCCAAAGTCCATAGGCAAAGGTCCAAATAATCAAAAAGTGACAAAGTCCTTAATTTTTGGCAACACACTAAAAGTCCATAGGCAAAGGTCCAAATAATCAAAAAGTGACAAAGTCCTTACTTTTTGGCAACACACTAACAAGGGGTTTTAATGAGAGCATTCCATTTGTTGGGGACCATCCATATGGAAAGAGACCATTGCTTCCCTTCTTTTCAGAATGATCCTCATGATACTTGAACTTTCCTTGAGTACCCTTACTTATATACTGGTTGGAAGTTGCTTGGCTTTAGCGTGTTACCAGTTGGGTTGTTCCTTGGGGTGATCACTTTTTGCCACCACGCAGGCCCTCTATGGATAAACAAAAGTGAGCAATTACATTCATAGTTTGATCGATCTTTGTCGAGAAACAAAGAGAAAACACTCGTAATGTACTTCACTCACACTTGCAAGATTGGTTCAATTTTAAACCCAAATTGAAATATGTAGGTAACCTTTTAGACAATCATTGTCACTAAAATGATTTTGATTCTCAAGATCGCCATGAAGCATGAGAGAAGTGCATATGCATTCGAATGACATGAATTGAGAAAAAGATTACAAAACAATGAAAGCACAAGTTCGTTTTAAGCACCAAAATCCAAGTGTGAAATTGATTGTTCAGTTTAAAACCAAATTGAAAATTCTAGTGAGTTTCTAAGTTCAATTTTAATCTAATTTTGTAAAAGATATAATTGATGGTTAATTTTAAGGTCAAAAGATGAGGTGAATTGGCCTAAAACAGAAAACAAAAACAAGAATTGAAGCCTCAGATTATAACAACAAGCATTAAAAAATGTTTTTTCAAGTCTTAATTTCAATGTTCAAGGATTAATTTTCTTCAACTTCACTCTACTTGCTTTTGTTCAAATTGCAATGCTCCACTCCAATGCCAACCTACAAACAATACAAAGCTAAATCTTAGAGATAAGATTTATTTCGAAGAATTAATGATAATATTTAACATTAAAATTTGAAACACAATTCCTAAATATAGATTTTAGTATTTCCCAAATAAAATTCAGATTCAAATTGCGTGAAAGATCTAGCATTACCAATCAAAACACAATTCACTCTCTGAGTATGGCGTCATTAAAAAATAAAATCGAGGCCAATACCCATGTGAATACATGAAAATAAATGTAGATTTTGCATAAAATTCAATTTGGGGGTTCCAATTAACATAGAATCGTAGTCAATACTATAAATTTTTAACTTGGCTCTGGAAAAAATAATTCAGCCCCTACCATTTGACGTTCGCATTATACTCAAAAATCCTCAAAATGAAAGATCACAATTTCCCTCTTTTACTGATAGTAAAAAGAATGTATTTACCAAGCATTTTACTCTCCATTATTCCGACAAAAATTACATAGGCATTTTTTGCATTGTTGTCACGTTTTTTCCTTAGTTGGTGACACAAAAACACTTAAAACATCATAAAAATTGAGGTTTGGGCATGACAAATTCCCTAGGCAAAATTTTGGATGTGAGAACAACAATTATTTTGAACTCTACAGCATTAAAAATACATGGGTATGTGCAAGATCATCATGGAAAAAATAGGCCCTTAAGTGGCAAAATATTTAGATAAATCAGAGTTAGGCATCTTGAAATAAAAAATTGAATAATTTATCTATATTATTTCAAAAATATGTAAGAATGGAATTTGTAGAAAATTTAATGTAGTTTCTAAATTACTAGGTTTATTTACAAAAAAATTAAATCTATTTGGTGAAAATTTGAAATTTCAATACAATAGTACTTAAATTTCAAGGAAAAATAAGAAGTAGGTGTCCGTCTAACCACCCTAACCACACTAAAATGATAATATTTTGTTATAATATTTTAGATATAAGTAGAGGACTCATGTTCCAATGTGATTCATATTTTTTTGTAATTTTTTTCCTAGTAAATAATTAATTATAATTTTTTTATAATAAATTTTAAAAATATAAAGACTCGTATGTCTGACCACCTTAACTTGGTCAAAAATTCATGAAATTTATTTTTTAATTTTTTAATCTTATAGTATGTGAAGCATAGAATGTGACACATGTTTTGGATTCAAAAAATATGATACCGTTTGAAAGCTATACATGTTTTTCAATCAGCCTAAAAATCAACACTTTAGTCATAATTCAATAGAAAATGAATAATAATAATTTATTGAATTCAACGTAAAGAATAATTTATATTGGTGGAAAGCTGAGAATATCCTTTAAAAACCCTTTTCATTTCATCAGTTCTGGGTTAAAAAAAAGTCATCAGCCACATACCCATCATATTGCCACTTTTTGGCCCATCATGATCCTGCACATACCCAC
>CM021100.1:469428151-469483965 GCA_007115665.2 Sequoiadendron giganteum
AAAATTAGTGATTCCAGATCAGAGGCATGTATATTTTACGTGCCTACACTTTGTTATTGAAATGATGAAAAATAGGTTCATCACATGGGAATGAAGGAAAATGGGGTTTGATGGACTTATCTTCCTTATTTCATTATGAAATGGGGTCCACAAAATAAAAGGACTATCAACCTTGAGGTGAGTGAAGTTAAAGTGTGAATCTATTGATTTCCTTTTTTCACAAGGATGGGGGTCTTGATTAAACAACAGTTTGGGGAGAAAGATTAAAAATAGTAAACTAACTCCAAAATGAAACCTATAACTTGGATCTTGAAGATCAAGCTCAATACTGATGGAAACAAAAATTAGAATGCAGATTTGAGAGAGTAAAATTAACTTGTAGGAGTGACCAAAAATACTTTTTTGAAGCTATCTAACGACTCATTTTCCCTATGATGAATGGGTCTTGGCTAGGGCTCTGTAGAAATGGTTTCTTGGGTTCTCTTCTACTATGTCTACACTCCTAGATCCTTGATTTGCGTAGTCATAAAACTAGAATTAAATCTTGTGGGTGAGTTTTCATGAAATTGCAAGAATGGTGACAACTAATGCAACTTTGACAACTTTGCAATTTTTCTCTTCAAGAGATCTTCCACCTAAAATCTATAAACACAAATAAAAAGTGAAAAATTTTTTGTTGTCTATGAATGGGGGTTTTCCTTAGTCAAACCCCATTTTGGAAATTACACCTTGTAATTAAACAATGAAACATGAAGGAATGATGAATGAACAAAGCAATGCCACAACTCACCAAACCCTTGAATGCACCTTGGAATGTAGATCTACAACTATCATGAAATGACTTCAATGGATGTGGATCTTGAGCTTGAAACTTGATTTATAACAATGCCTTTGAAGTCTTGAATGGATCTTAAACACTACATCAACATATTATCTCGAATAATATACATGATGCAAGAAGGATTTGACATGATAATAGGATCTTGATTGCTGCAATAATTATTCTATAAATGTTCTCTTGAAATTCTCTTGATAATGATCACTTGAATACTCTTAGCTTGCTTGAAAATATTATATTTCTTAGATGACACTTAGAGAAATGACCTTATATTTATAGGTACATATAACATTAATTTCTTAAAATTCAAATAACACAAGACAACATGTGAATATAGATTTAAAATCATTAAAATCGTTAAGAAACATTAAAAAATTTTAGGTCATAGGCATATGTGAGGACCCATTCACCCTTGGGCGAATGGGTCTTAGGTCACTTACCTAGGACACACATTTCTCAATAGAAATGTTATGTTATAGTATTAATGAATGTTGGGTTTTCCTCTTCATAAATTATTATTAATTAGGCTCGGATCTGAATTATATGGTCCAATTAATGCAAATTAATCTTAACTAATAAAGCTCTAGATGAGTAAAAATATAAATATACATTTTAGAAGACCACATTAAGGCACAATTAAGTCCATTTTATTAATAAGGCCCTAAACTTAATGTGAATATGTAAAATATATATTAAAACACAAAATAAAGGCATAATTTATTTCATTTCGTTATTAATTTCCCAAATTAAATGTGAAAAAGGGATACTTTTTCCTATGATATAGTTGTCTAATATTTCTTTCACATATATTGATGCATTCATACATGCACCCAATCATCCTCTCTATATCATCAGATGTATCAATGATAAGATAAAAATTGGGATACTAATTGATCCTGTGTGTTTATAGAATGTGATCATTGAGGAATTCTTGTTTGTGCACGAAATTTGTCAAGATTCTTATGAACAATTAAAAAAATGGATAAAAGATCATGTTGGTTTTTCTCATATTACAATAGGTTTGACCACTCTTCCACTTAAATTTGTACCAAAACAAGTATATGTATCATTCCCTATCATCTCAAAATTGAACCAATTCCATCTAAAGCTAGGCTACCCATGGCTATCCTCCATGAATGTTGTCTGGTCAATTATTCACAAGTGCATACAATTCCCCTTTGAAAATGAGATATTTACAATGCATAATAGTGGGATTTCAATCCTATGTCTTCCCATGGGAACCTTTCATTATATTTATTTTTTGCTCAACCTATGGAACCTATCAAGCCTCCTGAAGTTTTCTTTTTCAAATCATATAATTTTTTAAAGGCAAAGTGCATAACTGACCTATCTCTTACCAATATTTTTTAATATTATAAAACCATTGTTGTTACTCCTCCCCAACCTATTATGGATGAACCTATAACCAAGGAAAAACATTCCTAGTATCCAAGGTAAGTATGGTGCAGTTCTTCCACCGATATCATGTAAAAGACCAAGAGACAGTAAAATGATTTCATTTGTGCTTCAAAAGATTAAAAAAGTTTATAAACCTAAATAGACAGTTGTTTCCCAACCCATGGTGGTACCTTCAGTTCCTCTCTCAAGGTAAGAAAAGAGAGAAGTGTTTGAGAAACCTATTCCCTCCCTATAACAAATTAAAAATCATGCAAGAAGAAAGTGAAATGCTAAAGAGCATAGGTGCTATAGTGTAGAAAATTGTACCCCTTTCTAGGAGAAATTACAATTCACACTTATTTGGACCTATTTTGGTGACCTTTTCATTATTTTATTTTTACAACCCCATTAATAGGCCCCTAATACCCCTTTATCATGTATACCAAGGCCTATTTTACTCAATTTTGTTTAATTCCTAACACCATAACCCACATTGAATAAATGTTATGGATCAAATTAATGCCTCAAAATTTAAGGAGTCCTAAAGTTTTAGGTCAAGATCCATTCACCCATGGGTGAATGGGTCATCATTAATTGCCTTAAACTCAACTTTGGATATTTTTTGGTGGAATTTCATGCTCTGAAATTCAAATTTCATATGTTGACTTTCAAGATTTGATAATTGGAAAATTAGATAAGAAGCCTATAAAACTAAGTTTCGCATTTATTTTACACTAGCAAGTTAGACAAGGAAGAGAAATCCACATAACATCAAGCATTCATATTCAAGAGAAAGGTAAGCATTCAAAAGTGAAGTTTTGGATAACTATTAGAGTTGTTTTTGAAAGTCTTCAAGCTCATTTTGATATCAAGATCAAGTGTTGCCAAAGGAGAGATGATATTTGCCTATAGAGGATCATGATGGACTCTAGGTTTTGGGAGATGCACAAGAAATTCTACCAAGCATAATGACTTGTTTCCTAAGTAATTCCATCTTCTATTATATTTTTACTTTCAGCCTAAAGGAATGTATAATAATATTTGTGACTTATCAGGGTGATTTGAGATCTCCTAAAGTAGGTATTCATCATTGTCCATATTTATTTAGTGATACTATTCTAACAAATTTGAGTAGGGTTTCATTGCATCATTTGTTTCTTAATATTAGATACACTTAAAGGTTAGGATTACACATAGATTTTGTTTTTTAGATCTATGTTTTTCAGCAAGGTTTAATTACCAAACTTGGGGTTTGATTGAGGGAAACCCCTATCCACCAACAAACAATAAGTTTGTTTTGTAGATTTTTCCTAGATCTAGATCCAAGAGTAGAGCTATCAAGTTACAAGGAATAATTAAACTTCATTCTTAGATTAAGAGTTTTCTAGAAAATTCTACCAAGACCCATTCTCCATAGGGAAAATGAGTCCCTATTCAGCTTATAGTAACAACTTTTGAAAGGTGCACAACATTTATTAATCTCAGATTCTCTAGAAAATTTGTTGGTTCCTTTAGTTTTATGCTAAATCTTCTAAATCCAAGTTGTATATTACATTTTGGAGTTGATTTTCTATTTTTTTATTTTTCTCCCCAAAGTGTTGTTTGGTCTAGAACCACATCCTTGGAAAAAGGGAAATTTTTAGATTCATACTTTGAATTGATTCACCTTAAGTTTGATAGTAATTTCATTATTTGGATCTTATTTCCTAATGAAATTAAACAAGTAGGACCCCTTTTCCATATTTGGATCCATTTTCCATTTTGGGAAACCCTAGGAACCCTCCTATTTTTCTTCCATTTTGGGAAGATGGAAGCTTTGTGACTATCTTTTATAGGGTTCTAAAATTACTAAAAATACATTAAAAAGTATTATAAATGCATGAAAACAAAGACAAAGCAGTGAAGAATCCACTCACCGTAGGTTGGATCATGTTCCTTGCCTCCTCATCAAGAAGAACATCAAGTTTGGAAGGCCTATAGGTGTGTTTTCTTGACATCCTAGATCACTCTACACCAAGGTAAATTGCAAAGAGGGGTATGTGCAGGATCATGATGGGCCAAAAAGTGGAAATATGATGGGTATGTGGTTGACAACTTTTTTTTTGTACCCAAAATTGATGAAACGAAAATGGTTTTTAAAGGAGATTCTCAACTTTCCACCAATATAAATTATTCTTTACTTTGAATTTAATAAATAATTACTATTCATTTTCTATTGAATTACGACTAAAGTCCTGATTTTTAGGCTGATTGAAAAACATCTATAGCTTTCAAACAATATCATATTTTTTGAATCTAAAACATGTGTCACATTCTATGCTTCACATAATATACAATTAACAACGGAAAATTTGAATTTCATGAAGTTTTGACCAAGTTAAGGTGGTCAAACATACGAGTCTTTATATTTTCAAAAAAAATTCATAAAACAATTATAATTAGTTATTTATTTGGAAAAAAATTATGAAAAAATATGCATCACACCGGGACATGAGTACTCTACTTATATCTAAAATATTATAAAAAAATATTATCATTTTAATGTGGTTAGGGTGGTCAGAGAGACACCTACTTATTTTTTCCCTGAAATTTAAGTACTACTCTATTGAAATTTCAAATTTTCACCAAATAGATTTTATCTTTTTGTAAAGAAACCTAGTAATTTAGAAACTAGATTCAATTTGATATGAATTCTATTCTTACATATTTTTGAAATAATATAGATAAATTATTCAAATTTTTATGTCAAGTTGCCTAACTCTAATTTTTCTGAGTTTTTTGCCACTTAAGGGCCTATTTTTTCCATGATGATCCTGCGCATACCTAGAGGTAAATTGCAAATTGATAGGTAAAATATTATTTTTCACTCATATATGCCTAATTTTATTATGAAGATGCATATTTTATTTTAGTTATATTTCATTTAAATTAACATATTGGGGGCTATAGAACTTTGTTTCGATGTTGTTTGTTGTGTTGCATTCAAAATTCCTCTCTTGATCTAATCTAATCTTTATCACTATGTGGTTGGTACTTTGAAATAACCTATGATAATACTTACATAATTTTATGTGGTTTCATGGCTACCTTTATTCCACCTCCATAAAGCAAGTGGAATCATGGGGCATACATCTACCCTCAAATTTAATTCTTCGTAGAAGTTTGATAAGAGGATTTTTGAATGACTAAAGAATCTATGTTGTATGATGTGGTTCATAACATTATGGTTTTGTCAATGACTACAGTGGGGGATTCATTCTCCCTAATAAATCCATATGAATATCCTTTTTATAAAGGTTATTTATTTCGATTCGTTTAGCTTGCATATGTACATAGTGTCATTTGGCCACTAAAGTGGGGGCTAAATGTAGTGAAAAAAAATGTACCCATTTCTAGGAGAAAGTAAAATTCACACTTATTTGGATCTATTTTGGTGACCTTTTCATTAATGCATTTTAAAAACCTAATTAATAGGCTCCTAATTCTCCTTTATCATGTATCCCAAGGCCTATTTTACTTAATTTTATTTAATTTTTGACACCACAACCCACATTGAATAAATGTTATGGATCAAATTAATGCCTCAACATTTAAGGACTCTTAAATTTTTAGGTTAGGACCCATTCACCCATGGGTGAATGGGTCCTCATTAATTTCCTTAAACTTAAATTGTGACTTATTAGGGTGATTTGAAATCTCCCAAAGCAGGTCTTCATCATTGTGCATGTTCATTTATTGATCATATTCTAACACACTTGAGTAGGTTTTCCTTGTATCATTTGTTTCTTAATATTAGATATACTTAAGGTTAAGATTGCACACATTTTTCATGTTTCAGATCTATGCTTTTCATCAAGGTTTAATTGTACCAAACTTTGGGTTTGACTAAGGAAAACTATTGTCCACCAAAAAACAATAATGTTTTTTTGCAGATTTTTCCTAGATCTAGATCCAAGAGCAAAGGTATCAAGTTACAACCCGAAGAGTTGCAGGCCTTAGACTTCATTCTTAGATTTAGAGTTTTCCAAAAAAATTTGTCAGGACCCATTTTCCATAGGGTGAATAAGTCCTTGTTCATCTCATAGAAACAATAACTTTTGAAAGGTGCACAACATTTATTACTCTCAAATTCTCTAGAAGCTCTATCGGTTCCTTTAGTTTTATGCTAAAGATTCTAAATCCAAGTTGTAGATTTCATTTTTGAGTTGACTTTCTATTTTTAATTTTTCTCCTTAAAGTGTTTTTTGGCCTAGACCCTCATCCTTGCAAAACATGGAAATTTATAGATTCACACTTTGACATGATTCACCTTAAGCTTAATAGTAATTTCATTGTGTGGATCTCATTTCCTAATGAAATTAGGGAAGTAGGACCCCTTTTCCCTCTTTTGACCCACTTTTCCATTTTCAGAAACCCTAGGAACCCTCCTATTTTTCTTCATTTTAGGTGTATATGTTGTGTTATTACTTGTCAATAAGAAGAAAATAAAATAGTGTATGATAATCTAACACCTATGAAGAAATATAAGGAATAATTATAACTTTCATTAAAACAAGACATGGAACCGAAACAAGAAGTGAAATAAGAAAATTCAGTGCTTAAGTAATATTGAAAACCCTCTAAATCTTTATCCAATTGTTTTAATTTCTCATCGGGAACATGGAAAATATAACTCTCTAAGTCCACACAAATATTTTATTGTGAGGTTTTCATAGGTATTGTGGGATTAGGAATGCATTCCAAAGTGGGTTGGGTATTCACAATACCTTTCACGAAAGAGTTGGAGGACTTAGGCTCCACAATGGATGTAATAATAGCATATCATGCCATAATTATATAACTTTGTATCACAGTGGTATTAAAATATAAACACAAGGTTATGAAGCTCATATGAGTTTCAAATCACTTAGGTAATGTGTACCATGAATTTCAAGGTACAAAATAGTCACAAAAACTATATAGAATATAAAATTAGAGTTCAAAACCACATAAAAAATATAGTAAAATATTTGTGATGAAATTTTGAGCTATATCTAATTTATCTAGGCTGAAAGGATGCCGTAGTCTAGCAAGATTTTTTGGTAGAGTTTTGATATTTGTAATAGTGTTTAAGTGTTTATCTCTATGATAGTGCATGTCTGATAGTGAATAAATTTCTAGAATTTGATTGATTTATTATTAGAAATAAAAAATACATGTATGCAAGTAATATTAAAAAAAATTAAAGTAACAAAATGAGATTCTAAATGTAATATTCAGATTTAAAGTGTAGAAAATTACCAATCTTGATGTCGTTTTACAACAAAAAAAACACTTGTTTACCTTTTGGTTATATGAAATTGCATAAATAAATGGCTTGAATGCTTTTAGGTTTGCTTTATGATTTATTATCACCTAATGGAGGTTTATAAATGCACCAAAAATGTATATCTAACCTATGGGGTAAGTGAACCAAGACGGTTCCCAAAAAGGGGACTTAAGTGGACAACTTTTTTCAGAAATCAGGAAATACTGACCTTGGATGTGAAATTGAGGATAGTTACACTCAAAAATTTGAGATGAAATAAAAACAAGGATCAAAGTTCTCCAATTCTACCTTCTAAACTACTAATTTATTTTTAAAATGGTTGAGATTAAGGGGTTCAAAAGAGGGACATACACAAATTGGTGTTATTTTTGTCAGAAAAACATAACATAGCAACTCTTGTATGACCCTTGTATAGTGAATTTTTTTCAGTATTTTTAAAATCACAACAGGTAGAAGCTACCTAATAGTATGTAGTTGATGCATGTTTTTTCTGATAATTTTTCAATGAATATTTGATTTTTTACTAGTTTTCGAAGTGGACACTTCCTGAAAAATAGAATTTTGGCCGTGCTACCCCTACAAATTTTGGAAACTAATTGAATATTTTAATTTTTAATTTTTTTAATTTGTAGAATGGAGTCTAGTTTCTAAAAATTTAATTTATTTGAAATTTCGATGAACAGTTAATTTATAATGAAAAAAAGACCAAACAATTGTTTTTGGCAAAAAAAAGATATACAAATAAAAAAAATTATGGATGAAAGGCTTAACATTTTCAGAAAGTGAAAAAAATTACATCATTGGATAGCTAAGAGAGAACCCAACATTACCCATGTGTTCAATTTTTTTGATATTGAACCACGTGCAATCCTGATGGTGAGCACGAACTTGATTATATGAAATATGTTAGATTTTTCAAAAACACGTCTTTGGTCATTGGGAATGCCCTCCAAGCCTTTGGGTTTGCATACCAAGGAAAATACCAATCCTAAGGCTCGAGAATTCCCAAAGAAAGATATAACACGAGCGCGCTATAACACGCGCGTGTGATAATGTGAATGTGTTATAATGTGAGTACGTTATAATGCGCTCGGGTTATATCTCAGTTTTGACATGTTTTTTGCTTCTGCGAGAAACATGTCAAATAAGACATAACACGAGTGCATTATAATGTGCTCGTGTTATGTCCTCCTTTATGTTAACTGCCAATATATTGAATGTATGCTGATATATTTGTATGTTTGTATGTACATGTATGCTTGTATGTCATGTATGTATGCATGTATGCATGCTTGTATGTATGTACATATGCCTATATGTATCAATGCATGTATATTATATGTATGTATGTATGTATGTATGTATGCTTGTATGGATGTAGGATTGTATGTACATATGTATTATGCTTGTATGTATGTAAGTATGTATGTATTTGCGTATGTCTTTAGAGGGAGGGATAATTTAGAGAGAGTGAGAGTCTGGAGAGATGGAGAGGGGCTGGAAGTGATATTTTAAGAGAGAGGGAGTGGGAGAGAAGGGGTTGGAGTGAGAGGGACTTAGCTAAGTAGGGTGGGAGTGAAAGAAAAATCAACAGTGCGGAAATGCTTTCCTAATGCTAAAACCATAGAGGAGAAGTGCAAAGACCAGTTTTAAAACTTTAAAACACTTAAGATGAACACATACAAGAAAACAAGAGTAATAGAAATAAACAATCACACGGACAACACCAGATCTACATGGGAAAATCCTTACAAGAGAAAAACCCACCACACCAAGCTAAATCACTTTGGATTATAGTAAAAATAGTTTACATAAAAAGTTATAGACTTTATTTGAAGATGTTAGCTCTCAGCAGCATTAACTCGACCTCTTCACTATTCCAATGCTATTACCACATACAATGAATACTTATCTCACATACTCTCACCTTAGTGACATCTACCATAATATATATTTGACTGTTAGAAGTCTTACATTTATTATTATGCCAACCAACCAATCGGGTGCCATTATTATGGACCTTCCTTCTGACAGATGAATTCAATCGCTTTTGACGAAGTCACCATGCAATCATGCATCGAGCCATCCAGGTGGGTAAGTGCAAGAAGTTGGGTCCACGAAGAGGGGAAGTTTCGGCCAAAAAAAATTCTCGTAGAAAACGTGTATGCGTTATTAAAACATGCGTACGCATTATTAAAAAACTCGTATGTGTTATGCATTGGGTACCCGACCCTAAAAAAATGCGTATGTGCTAAAAAAAGCGTGTGCGTTACAAAACGCATACGCGTTTTTGAGTGCGTACAAGTCATTTATTTTTAAAAAAATGCTTTTTAGAAATGCGTATGCGTTTTAAAATGCATACGCTTTTTTCTTTTCAAAACATGTACGCGTTTCTAAAAAGCATTTTTTTTAAAAAATAATCAAACAAATAAAGAGCGCATATGCGTTTTGTAACGCGTATGCGTTTTTAAAAATGCATATGCATTATTAAAAACGCATACGCGTTATTAAAAATTTGAACCTCCAACCCACTTGCAGCCTTGGTTTTAGGCTCGGGAAAGCTTGGCAATCCGAGCCTTAGCCTTTGACCTGCAACTAAAAAACTAAGGCAGATTGAAGAATAATGTCCATCTTTGACAATATGGTTGATGGACTTTTTTTCTGAATCAATCTATAAAATTAAAACCCATTACAGAACACGATTTCTAGTTTCCAAATATATAATTTTTATTAATATTGGATTATATTTGTTATTTTTAAATTAATTTCAAAGCAAACTAGTCCTTAAACATGAAATATCAGACTTTTTTTATTTTTTCATAACTTTTTTTTGATGAAGTTTCTTGTAAAAAAATTATTTGTCATCAATCTCTAGACAATTCTTTACAGAATGAAAAAAAAAAGTTTCAAAAAATGTTTAGTTTAGGTAAAATTTTGTTGTCCGTACACGTTGATTTTTAAAAACAACAATTAAGGCCAATAAAAATTTAATAAAAAAAAAAAATTTAACAAAAAATTAAAAAAAAAATTCCTCATCAATCTTCATGTTGTTAGCTCTCTTTCATCAAAAGGAATTAGCAAAATAATTTTATTTGGGTCAAAAAGTGGTGTCTGTACATGTGCATGGTATGGTAAAAAAACAGGGACTTTTAAAAAGTGGTTTTTATAGATCCCTATCAAAATTTAATTTCTACAATTTGGGTATTTGAATAATTTACATATTTAGAAACTAGATTCAAAATTCAAAATTTCATATTACTGATTTTTTAAAAAATTCATTGTGTAAGTGCCTCAAATTTTCAGTCCAAGTGTGACAAATTATGAAAAACAACAAAACACTTCCACTTTTTGAGCTTTTTGTGGACCCAACTTCTTGCATTAGCCCAGCCTGCATTAATTCTCTTTGCCATAATTGGATCTTGTCACCTGCCAAATCGAGCCTTGTAGTTAATGCTTTCACAGCTTCAAACTTTGGCCAATCAGTCTTTGATTACTTCCCACGTGTCACCTTCCTATTTTTTCACCGCTTCCAGTTGAGTCAGAATAGTCAAACTATGTGCACAAGCTCTTTACCGTGCCTATCACCCATCACCGTGTCATTTCCAAGCACTATGAAGCCTTCTATGGTATGGTGGTAACTTCATGTGTCAGCCATCGAACCCACCTCGCTACCGCACCCCGACCGCAAGACCTCTGCGGTAAGGAGGTAAGTGTCATCTCTAACCACCAAGGCTTATCACACCACCGTGACATGGCCAAAATTCCATCACGGTATGGAGGTAAGTGATCTTTGCTAAGTGTCTTCGTTCACAATGGCCACCATGCCTCCTTCGAGCAACCTCTGTAGTAGGGAGGTAAACACTCAAACCGATCACATAGTCAACTGCGCTACTGCCAACTAAGGACAGAGACCTCGTGGTATGGCGGTAACACCGCCCAACCACAAACAGAGCAATAGAGGCCTGTAGTAAGACAGTAAACCATGCCACCTGCCTCTAAGAAGAAATCCTAGCAGTAGAGAGCTAAAGTCCAGAAAAGCCTGCAAAATGGCAAGTCTTTTACAGAGGTTCAAGCTAGAAGTTGAGGCATCTATTCCCAACAAGCTCCCACTTGATGAAGACTTCGTGGCTTCCTCTACACTTTGAGTTTACTGACGATCAGAGAACCCAAGGCCCATCGAATCTGTGCACCATCTGAACTTGTATGTGCTCACTGGCTTCGTTGATGCATCTACAACATTATTCAAGGTGTCAACCTTTTCCAAACAGACCTTTCCATCCTCCACCATGTCTCTAATAAAGTGATACTACACATCAATGTGCTTCACCCTGGCATGGAAAGTAGGGTTCTTTGCCAAAAAAATGGCACTCTGACTGTCACAAAAAATTGTAATCTACCCTACATTAAAACCAATACCAAAACACAAATGACTCGGCTAAACAACTTCTTTGTAGGCATGTGTTGCTGCCATGTATTTTGCCTCCGTAGTAGACAAAGCGACTATAGCTTGTCGCTTGCTCATCCAACTAACTACACCACCATTTAACATTAAAGTGTATCCATTGGTGGATCTTTTGAAGTCAATGTCCCCTTCCCAATCGTAATCCACATGTGTACAAATGCTGATTGTTCTTTGTGATGCAACCAAATTGCCATGGTAACACAAAGCATGTTATGAAGTACCTCTCAAATATCTAAACACTCTCTTCACAACATACTAGTGTGTCCTTCCTAGATTGTCCATAAAATGGCTAAGAACTCCAACTGCTTGGGAAATTTATGGCCTTGTACATACCATTGCATACATTAGACTACCAACAACACTTGCATAAGGCACCCTGGTCATGTCCTCCATCTCAATAGCATATTTTGGACAGTCTTCAATAGATAGCTTCATTCCGTATAAGACTGGAACAACTAAATGCTTGCAATCATTCATACTAAATCTCTCCAAAACAGTGTTAACATACTTACTCTGGCTGACCCAAATCTTTCTACTCATTTTGTCCCTGGTTATTTCCATCCCCAGAATACACGTTGCTACACCCAGATCATTCATTTCAAACTTTGAAGACAACTGAGATTTAACATTAGAAATCATAGACTTACTATTTCCTATGAACAACATATCATCCAAAAATAAGGTAATAATAATCACACAATCATTTTCAGATTTGTAATAAACACAATGATCATATTTGATCTCACAAATCCCATAGACAACACAAAAGTATCAAATTTTTGGTACCACATTCTAGGAGACTACTTCAAACCATACAAAGATTTCTTTAATTTGTAGACCAAACTTTCTTTACCTTTTTCAAAGAAGTGTTCAAGCTGGGACATATAAATTTCTTCTTCCAGCTCTCCATGGAGAAGCGATATCTTCACATCCATCTGCTCGATTTCTAAGTCATACGTGTCTACCAATGACAAAAGAAATTTGATAGACATCAGCTCTGCTACGGGGGAAAAATTTCTCCATAATCAATTCCCTCAACCTGGAAATACCCCTTTGCAACCAACCTCACTTTATACTTTTCAACACTACCATCTAGACAAGTATTCTTCTTAAATACCCATTTACATCCAACAATCTTTCACCCTCCGGGCAAAGGTACCAAATCCCAAGTTTCATTTTTCTTCAATGATTCCATTTCTTCATTCATGGTTTCCAACCAAGAATTTGAATCAGACATGCTAATAGCCTCGTTTACAATCCTAGGATCATCAGTGCTAGTAATCAAGGCATGGGTAGAGTTTGAATCTAACATAGAGAAACCATACCTATCAGGTTGTCATTTTTCACATGTAGACCTTCTTACTGGCTGAGGTTGTGGTTCTTCATCTTGAAAACTCTCAGAGCTGGACCAAACACATCAAAATGAACATAATCTAGTACACCAGAAGATTTATGAGGACTTGAATAAAACGAAACACGATGTTGTTTTCCATAGATACAATGTTCAAAAAAATCGAACTCAAGGTTACAATCAACAAGCCCTTCAAAAGTATTTTTATTTTTCAAGGTTTTTAAACCTTTCTCACCTATGCAACCGAGTCTATGATGCCACAACATGGTCTTCTCAACTGAGATTTTAACCTCCAAGGCATTTACACCAAGAGGAGATTCATCATCCTTCTCTTTAGGAGCAACTTTTCTTGAATTTACCAAGATGTTGTTGCATTGAACAAGACATGCATCCAATTTGTATAGAGTGCTAGTACGTACACCATTAACAAGCACCATAGCACCTCTATCCATCTTACATCCTTTACTCGAGAAAGAAACTTCCACACCAGCATTATTTAGCTTACTGATAGAAAGTATTTTACGAGCCAAACCTCGTATGTGGAGTACATCACCAATCCATTTGATTCCTCCATCAGTGAAGTATATTTTGATACTTCCATGCCCAACAATCTCCAGGGTTGAATCACTTGTGAGGTACAACTTTCCACCATCATACTTTTTGTACTTAGTGAACCAATCTCTATGAGAGATCACGTGAAAAGATGCACCTGAGTCAACCAGCTAGACATCATCTGATGCTTGAGTTTCCAAGGCTGCAATGAATTCATCTGCATCACTCTAAAAAGAGTCATTATTTGAAGCGTTATTCTTCTTCTTCTTCTCCTTACAATCCTTTTAGTTATGGCCAGGCTGCCCATAATTCTAGAATTTCACCTTGGAATTTTTACTAGGAGACTTTGATCTCCCTCCAAATTTAGATTTAAACTTCTTATCCTTCTTCTTTCCTTTCTCCTTCGATCTACGTCGAACAACAAGAGCCTCTTTGTCCATCTATAAAGACTTCCTCTGCATCTCTTCAGACAATATTTAGGCAACACCTTCTTCCATCTTGAAAGTAGTGGTCGTACTTCCAATAGCCATTACAAGATGATCCAAAGTGTCAGGTAATGAAAATAACAGGAGCATGCAATGATCCTCCTCCTCTATCTTCACACCCATAGATTCTAACTAAGAACCACTCATATTAAATGAGTTTAGATGGTCTACAATAGATGCACCTTCTTCCATCTTCAAGGAATGCAACTTCTTCCTCAGGAATAACTTATTTACCAGAGACTTTCTTTGATAAATATCTTCTAGCTTCTTCCATAATGAAGTTGCAGACTTCTCCTCATGGATGTTCAGGAGTACAAAATCGGCCAGACTAAGCCTTATCAATCCTCTTTCTTTTCTATCTACAAGATCCTAATCTTCTTGTTTCATACCTTGTGGCATAGTTCTAGACACAATAACCTAGAGGTCTATATCCACAAGAAAGTCTTTCATTTTGAGTTTCCACAACTCAAAGCTGCCGCCATTGAATTTTTCAATCTCTACTCTGCCTGATGTACTCATCATCTCAAATAGGACTAGGTTCTAACTCTGCAAGACTCCCATTGAAATAGTATTAGCACAAAAAACCAGCCCTGATAACAAGGATAACACAACTGGACAAGCTCTGATACCACTTGAAAGAAAAAGAAATAGTATAGAAACACTTTCCTAACGCTAAAAACATAGAGGAGAAGTGCAAAGACCAGTTTTAAATCTTTAAAACACTTAAGATGAACACATACAAGAAAACAAGAGTAACAGAAATAAACAATCACAGACATATCACTAGATTTACATGGGAAAACCCTTACGGGAGAAAAACCCACCACACCAAGCTAAATCACTTTGTATTATAGTAAAAATAGCTTACATACAAAGTTACAAACTTTACTTGAAGATGTTAGCTCTCAGTAGCATTCATTTGACCTCTTCGTTGTTCCAATGCTATTACCGCATATAATGAATACTTATCTCACATACTATCACCTTAGTGACATCTACCATAATATAGATTGGACTGTTACAAGTCTTACATTTATTATTATGCCAACCAACCAATCGGGTTCTATTATTATGCACCTTTCTTCTAATAGACAAATCCAATTGCTTCTAACCAAGTCACCCTGCAATCACGTATCGTGTCATCCAGGCATTAATTCTCGTTGCCATAATGGGATCCTATCACCTGTTGAATTGAGCCTTGTAGTTAATGCTTTCATCGCTTCAAACTTCATCCAATCATTCATTGATTACTTGCCATGTGTCACCTTCATATTTTTTCACCTCTTCTAGTCGAGTTAGAACAGTCAAACTATGTCCACGAGCCCTTTATCGCACACCTGTCCCAAGCCAAGGAGACCATCGTGGTATGGTGGTGTCACCATGACACCGCTCCAAGGTTGAAAGACCTCTGCAATATGGCAATGCCACTGCATAACCGCTGGTCTCTCCTAACATCCTCGTGGTATCAAGGTAGTGGGTTGTCTACCAACCCTTCACCCATCACTGCATCACCACTAAGCACTTTGAAGCCTTTTGCGGTATGGTGGTAACCGACTATGTCATCCATCAAGCCCACCTCCCTACCATGCCTCGACTGCAAGACCTTCACAGTAAGGAGGCAAGCATCATCTCTGACCACCAAGGCTTACCGCGCTGCCGTAACATGGCCAAAATGCGATTGTGGTATGGGAAGAAGTGACCTTCTCTGACTGTCTTTGTTCACCATGGCCACTACGCCTCCTTCAAGCAACCTCCATGGTAGGGAGGTTTAGACACGTAAAATAGACATCATACATCTCACTCTAACTAACATCAAATTCTGCTATTAATCAATTAAAACAATTTATTGATTAATTCCCTAAGCTTCATCATCCTTAATTTAATAAATCAAATTATTTCATTAAGTCCTTAAGTTCTTCTTATTTGATTCAATAAATCAAAATGATTTAATCAAATACCAAAACTCCTAAAATCCTCCAAGTTAATTAACCTCTAATCATAATCACCCATTCTCTAGATTTTGACTCAGCTTGAGTCAAATCTAAACTCTTAACTTACCCACCCACTTGCACCAATAAATCATTTCTTTGATTTATTAAATTCTTCTAATTACTTTCAAAAGGGCATCAAGATGGAATATTCTTCCAATTTTGAATCTCCCTCTCAAAGGACTTGTCCCTTCCAACAAATCATTAAATGTTCTTACACATTCTCTTACACATCTCTTGCACAAGTCAAACTTGGCATTTAATGCACCTTTCATCCCCCCTAAACATGTCATTTCAATAAAATTTAAATTTGAAATTGGCACATTGCCCAAAACTTGCACATTCCTCATCCTCTCAAATCTTGACAAGTAGCATCTTGTCATTGGCTTATGAATGATCCCACATTGATCAAAATCTCTCACTCTTCCAACCTTGAATCTATAAAACCAAGGCTTTTCAACAACAGACTCTCATGTGAAGTTATTCTCTTCATTTGAGAACTAATTTTTTCCACAATCGCATACATTTTAATTATCACTATCATCTTGGCAATCTTGCTTATCAAGGATTGGGAAAGGGCTCTCTTCTCACATCAAAGGGCACCAATCCCCCTATGCGATGCTGGTTTGATCATTAGAATAGTGCTTCATTGTGTTTTACTTGCTTTTCCATTATTCTTGTGTTTGAATGAATTTCATAGGGAGCATTATATTTCCCTTGTTTAAACTAACTAATGCTAATATTTGTCTTTGTTTGAGCAAGATTGTAGGTTATTGCTCACATTTTGGCATCTACCGTAGATATAAATAAAATTATTAGTTTATGTTTACTTGATGTCGATTCATGCAGGAGGGAGTCATTGTATCTTTCTTTGACCATAAGTTTTTTTTTACATCTTTGAGGGTGGGTATAGAAAAAGTGTTACAAAACCTTGTATCTGTGTAGGACGTATTAACACAGTCATCCATTTGCCCCTCCTACCTCAACAACTCTATTCTTTGCACAGTCTTTTTTCTTTCTTCGGTACCCACGTGACTCATTCCCATCTGAATACATTTGATTTCTTGTTAGAATGTTCATTAAGGGAAAATAAAGGTTTAGATGGAGAAGAGAAAAGAGAAGCATCAATGAAGGTTTCAACACAATATGACTTTTTTCTGAGTGATGCATGAATATGAATGGATTTTAACCTTATTCAAATGATACCCAAAATAAAGTCGGTAACCTGAAGCATAGATCATTTTTTTCTTTGTTTTAGCTTCAAGTTTGGTGGATACTAGACTATAATGTTGTATAACTGAGAGGGCGGTATTCACATTTATCGTCTTATCCTTTTTTTTTTAAAAAAACAACATTTAAATCTTCCTTCTGTGTGATCCTTCTTGAGCTTTGAGTATGCAAGTTCATTTTGTGCATATCTTGCAAATTCTCTCATTCAATGAGATCAACACTTTGTAAAGATTTTTTGTTCAATGACTCATGCTCCTTATCTATGCTCTACATTTTGCATACATGTTTGTGGATTACAATTTTTCACCTACCAACTGCATTAACTTGAGAACCTTTAGACTAGTTGTAGGAAGCCTGAAAGTTTTTTAAAACTTCTTTTGTATGTATTATAGACCTATGTCATGACAAGAAAACTCTTTGATCTTTGTGTAGGTTGCCATGGTGAAATTGGACCCGTTTCTGTGCCTTCATTCGACACAGATAAGCCCATGCATCTTCAAAGGTTGATTTGTTTAGCTTATTCTTAGCCTAGCAGGGAAGAAGGAGCATGCAAATTTTGTGGTAGAGTTGGGAGCTACTCGGAATGTGTGGAGGTGGATGGAATTTGCTCAATTTTCATGACGATTTCCCAAGCGCAATGACCAAAAAAGTGAGAATAGAGTTCTCTCCTTTGAAGCTTAGGTTATTTTCAAGAAGACTTCTACCACCATTGGTAGTCTGCTTTTTGTTTTTTGGAATAAGAAGTTTCAACCAAAGCATTTGATAGGTAATAAAGGAATTTGAAATAAGTACCAAAAACAAGAACTAATGTTTTATAAAAATGCACATACATATTTGCATAAAACTAGTATGGTACCCAATGGTCAAGAAGGCCCTAGTTCAGCCAATGAATACTTGGCCCAGTTTTTTCTTTTTCTGTTGAGATCATAGGTGATAGGTAGTAAAGGAATGGTTTGTGTTTTATTATAATGCAATAAAATATTTCTTTTTAGATTAACGAGTCTGTGAAATTAGTTTGCAACTAACTCCTGGACGCATATACACCAAAGCATTGATCACAAAAGAGGCAGATATTTCAGATAAAGGCATTTAGTGTTAAAATCTATTAGCAAGTACGATATCAAGATTTCACAGACATCAGAATCTAACTTGCCTTTGCTTCTATTTAATGTCAACTCTTGTATTAAGTAGGAAATGGTGCCTTTAGATATTATAGGTTGTATGGTAGTTGAGATTGTGATTGATAAGAAGCCTCATCAGTAAATTCAACTCGGCTATCATGTAGAATTAGCTCAATTAGCACATAGATGCATCAATATACATAAAGGGCAAGGGAGTTAGGGGAAAAGACCCAATTGCTTCCCATGATCCAATGTCCATTCACTTCTTGCTCACCTGGCCCCCCAATACCATTTACATTTTAGTCATTACATTGTTTTAATTATGACAATAAAAATTTACAAATTACACCAATATATGTTCACTACTGAATGTGTAGTTGATAAAAAAAGAAAAAAACACATTGAAAACTATTGAAAACACTTTAAATTTTTGTTGGTTTTTATTGTTTGTCTAATGAACGGGTACTCGCAAAGTGGTAAAGATGTATGGGATGGAGGTTTTAAAACACCCTTTTTGAACACCTTTCGCTTTATGGGATCCACAAGGCATGTTTTAAATACCCAAAAGCCATTTTTTTCTTTTTAAGGTCCTAACTCACTTATGAAGAAGCCCAAAAAAATATATTTGAAATCAGACCTATTTTGCACTCTACACGAATGCGCGAAGTTAGCCCTGACGACTACTAGTTCAATTCCCTTAATAGATTTAAATTATCCATCAAAGGAATACAAATTTTAGAATTTTGTTTTCCTTTTTATGAGATTTTAGATAGGCATGCGAAATCTTGAAGCATCCATTTTTTTGCTCTCATTTTCCATTTCAAGCCAACTCACTTCATCATTTGGGCTTAAAATAAACCCTTAATTCATGCTTTGTCAAAATTGGATTAAAATTGAAATTGGAAACTCACTAGAATTTCAATTTGGTCTAAAATTGAACAAGCAATCTTCCACACTTGGTTTTGGTGCTATAAAACGAACCGAAATCACTGCTTTATGGTCTAAAATAAACAAGTGTTTTTTATGCTTTGTAATCTTTTTTGCAAACTAATACCATCAAAATGTGTATGCGCTTCTCTCGTGCTTCACAGAGATATTGAGAATCAAAAGTGTTTTGGTGATATTAGGTTCTATAAAATATTTCCTTCACACTTTGATATGGGATCTAAAATTGAACAAACTTGTCTAGTGTGAGAAAAAGGCGTTGCAAGTGTTCTCTCTTTGTTCACGCAAATAAAGATAATCAAGCTACGAAGAAACTTACTCTCTATTGTGTACCTTTAGAGGGCCTTCCTTTGTGGGAAAAAGTACTCACCCCAAGGGAACGACTCAAGCGGTAACAGGATAAATCCAAGCTCTTCCAAACCGCTATATAAATTTGTGTTCACAATGAAAGCCATAGACAATGGGAAGCGGCGCATGATAAATCTCCCCCAGTATCTTTATGATGCGTAAAACCATCTTTCTAAGGGTTGGGAGATCTCTCACAAAGATTTTATCATTGTACCCCCTAAACTGGATGCCCTTACTACAAACTCTTGTTTAGAAGCCAAAAAAAACTGTATATTTGTTGGTGCAAGAGTTCATGTCCTCTGAAGCCGCCCCACATATACATGCGGTTTTGCTATAGAGATGAAAAGTATGCCATGGGAGATTCATGGGTACTAATGCTTGGCTGACCCAAGAAGTGTGTGCATTGTAAGGGGGAGCCTGTGTGGTCAAGCATCTAGTCATCCACACAGAATATGCATAGTTGGATTTATCCAAGTGGGAACCTGACAAATATTGTCCTTTTCTAGACTAGGGTTATACATGTTCTTGGAATCGATTTGCTTGAATCAAAAATAGTGGAAAACAAACATTCAACGAATCATCAAAATTTCAAACCCTTTAGGAAGCAAATACCATTGACAAAATTCAAGCATTATTGCTTGCCCTAGGGATTCTATCCTTAGAGGCTTCTAAATGTTTGAATTTATACCTCTATTTGATCACTAAAGTGAACAATAGATAACCTTTTCCTTGATTTCCTTGATTTCCACATAATACACTTTGTGGGATAAAATAAAGTTAGGACATTGGACATTCAGTTTGAAAATATAATCAAGAAAGTGCTTGTGTCAAAAGGAATAGAATCTAAGCAAGATAACAGACAATTGAACAACACATGTGCTTTTTCTCTTTTGGTTCATTTGGTTTTCATGCGAACTTTGGTTTTTTGGGCTTGAATTACTCTTAGGGAAAAGAATTTTCTTCACCACCTTGGTCCTATAAGAAAATTCCCTCTTAGGTTTGTCTAGGAGCAAGTCAAACACTTCACCCATCTCAAACATCAATCAAATTTTCATTTCACCAAAAAACTTTTAAGAACTTTGAAATATCATCCATGCTAAACTTAAAGGTTAAATCAACATCATTACATTTGACTTAATACACCTAGTCAAGTTATCAATCATCTTGAACAAATTTACCTTTAGGATAACACAACTTCAAGGTCTACTAGTTCACAATCACTTTGATTGGCTTAACACACTTAACCAATTCATTCTCCTGAGCAAGTTTCTCTTGGATAACATAGCTTCCTAGGACTTACAAGTTCACCATCATCTTGTTTGACTTAACGCATCTAGTCAAACTATCAAAATCAATCCAAGCCTTAAAATTTTAGCATCACCCCTAAAATTTCCCCAAGAGTTCCACTCATCCACACCACCCATACCCCGTTTATCTCATCATCATCTTGTGATCATTAGACCTTCCTAGTTATCCTCTCTTTTGTGCCTAAGATTAAGATCAAACGATCTCTATTTTATGGTCCAAATAAGATCACAACACAAGAGTGACATGGAATATAAACTTGATCCATCAATAATGAGTAATCCAATTCAACCAAACTATCCAAGTCTCGCAATGCCAATTAATTTCAAAACTTGCATTTATACAATCCACACATGGGATCGGTATCTCCTACAAACTTCAATGGTACAAAAAATGTGAGTTTTCCCAATCTAAATTTTGGAACATCTCTTCCTATGGTAGATTTAAATAAAAATAAAAACTTACAACTCTATCAACCAAACAATCAAGGCATGAACCTTCCCCCGTTACCAACCATCAATCAACCGAATCTGAGAAACACCCCCATCATAAACCAAAGCATCATAATAAATCCTCTAGTTGTGCAATGGATATCACAATAACCGATGGAAACCATTCAAGAAACCCCAACAATCAACACCATTCCCAATCCACCACCCTCACCACCACCACCACCGCCACCAAAACACAACACGACTAATTCATTCTCCATCATGTTGCATGGCACTCAAAAATATGCCCGCAAAAAGGTACTCCAAGCCCAACAAGTTGCACAAGTGGCTCAAGTAGCCCAGAAAGCACAAGGTAAAGCTCAAGCCCAACACCAAGCTCAGAAAGTGCAAGCACAATTATGGGCACTATTGCAAGCAATCCATCAACAAGTGCATCAACACGTAGCTCAACAACAAGCCCAACAAAAAGAATTTTTTGTACAAGAACAACACGACCAACAACAAGTATTGTTGGCTCAGCAGCAAACATAGGAATTACTCGCTCAAACAATCTTGCTACAAATTCCCACCACAATTTTTGAAATCAAAAATCAAGATCAACCCATGAATGAACACCTTCAAGATGTTTCCACCTCAACCAATGATCAAATCAACACACACCAAGAACCACTTTTCAATCATGATCAGAACTCACCAATGATGCCCAACAATGATGCAATTCGAGAAAAGTCAACATCACTTGAGATTGTCAATCTCTCCACCATAATGGTAAAATAAAATAATCAAGATCTATCCGTCGATGAACACCTTGAAGATGTTTCCACCTCATCTAATGATCAAATCAATGTACATCAAGAGCCATTTTTTAGTCATGATCAAGACCCCTCCTACAAAGATCTATTTCAAGGAGTATTGATGTTATTTGATCCTATCGACATAATCCAAGATCCATCCATCAATTATCATGTTGACAATGTCTCTACATCACCTAACGAGTTAGAAGACATATCTCAAGAATTTATTCTAAAGCATGATCAACATCTTCCATCAAGGTCTAGTAATGGTCCTTCCCAAGACATGTTGACATCCTTTGACCTCATGGTTAGAGATATTGAAGGAATCCCTAGCTCTATACTTGATCCAAGTCCACTCAAAGCTCAAGAGGATATCGAGCCACTTCCCATTCCTAATAAAGATATCCAAGAATCCCTTGTAGACAATCCATCCTTTGAAATTGAACCATGTCAAGAACTTGATCCAAAGCATGTTGAAAATAGTTCTAAAATTAATTAAGATCAAGAATTTATATCTCCAAGATACTACAATGATCTAATGGAAACTCTCCTATCTATACAAAATGTCGCAAATAATGATCATATCCATATAGCACATATTCTTCCATCTACCCATGAGATTATTTCTTTAGATGGACAAGTAGATGATCTTCATTCAAAAAAAGAGTCTCATACTCTTGACATCATTACCAAGGAACAAGAGTCTCCTACTCTTAAAATTTTTACACAAGACCAAGATGTGAAAATATCTTGTGAAAACATATCAGAAATAGATCATGAGGAAGGCTCCTACAAAAGTCATGAAACATCTTGTGAAATGAATCATGGGAAAGAATTTTATGTGGATAGTAAATCATCAACACTTCTTGAAGAAGCATTACAAGACCAAGCCAAAGATATCAATCAAGAAGTCATCCCACATATGGAGGATGCTATCACTTATAAACTTGGATCACTTACCTTTCTTAGAGCAAGCTATCTCATCAATAAAGCAACTGGCACTTTTGAAGATCCACCACAAAGCAAAGAAGGAGTAGCACCTTGCTTCGAAGGTAAATCATATCCATTTGTAGATAATTTTTTTCAGAAGATGAATTATCAAGGTAGAGGATTAGGCCTACATGAATAGGGTATCCTAGAACCAGTGCAGATTGTTTGCAATCCTAAGCATCAAGGCCTTGGTTATTCGACAATCAAGGGATCTCAACATATCAGTAATAATTTCACAAAAATGGGGGCAACTTTGTCACAAGCAAATGCCAACATAGGGAGCACGAAGAATCCTTACAATGGAATCAATGCCAATACTACAACCTACCACGTCATGAATGTTCCTCCACCCATCACCCCATCCACAAGTTGGGACCAACATCAAAACAAAATTTGAATCAAAGCACAAAGAATGCTATCAAAGAAAAAGAAGCAGTAAAGCACGAAGAAAAAATCAAATACGTATGGATACCAAAGAATACAAAGAAAGACTATCCCTATCAAACTCCATTAGTGAAAGAAACTATGGGTAAAAATAAAAAAACAAAAGGGAAAAGTATCCATAAAATATGTCCACAAAGGAAAAATCAGGCTTCTCAAGCAACATACAAAGTATATCAATCAGTTGGTCCTAATTCCATGAACACTTCCGCATCCACCCATTATTGCTCATCTTCCCAAGTTTGGAGAGTCAAAGGTTTCAAACTATCAACCAATCCATCTTTTATTTCTAAACGCACTCCATCCATGCCTCCAGGCATGATATTCGATTCTTTCATTGAACAGATGTTTGCAACAACCCTTCATCATAAGGATTTAGAAGGCACTTTATTGCGATGGGTGCACAAAGACATAGTTAACTCCGGTATCAACAAAGTAGAACAGATTTCTCAAATTTTTCTTTCAAGTGCACATATCTTAGCAAAGAAGCTTCTTCAAGCAGGATATCGATGGCACATTATGACAAAAACATAAATGTCAGTAGTACCAGGTTATTCAGCATCAACTTAAAATCTCTCAGAAAATACAAAAAAAACATAAAAATCCAAAAAAAATATAAAAAATCAGAAAATGGATTGAAAATAGTAAAGAAAAAAATCATCCTCTAGCGTAAACTTCTTTGGTGGCACTTTGGATAGGTACCATGATGAAAAACTAGCAAACAGGCGTCATGTGTAGAATTAAGCATCTACGTGTGCCATTTCAACAGAAAGCATCTTATCACATGTATAATAAATCCAACATCCCATCCATATCATCTGTTCATCCATGAACTGTTTATCCAACCCATTACCATCTATCTACCTTATCTTGATCTTGATAAAGGTTTGGTGCACACTTTACACTTGCTTATGGTAAACGTCTTGACATGGGTCATTTTCATTGATCCCATCCTACCCAGCACTATCTGAGCCTTGAAGCATTATCCAAATGAGAACCCTCTCTTTGAACACCCTTATCTTATCACAAGATAATTCATATCCATTTGTCCAAGAATCCATCCATGGTTGTTCAAACATTGCTAGACATTGGGGGTAGATATTTGCATCTTGCTTCGGGAATAAATCTTGATATGTGTCCTCCAACTTAGGAAGTGATCCGAACATTGGAAAACATGAAAGCAAATTGGTCAAAGAATTTGTGAGCCAAAAATCCAAATCACTAGCCCATGGCATATTTTGACAGGAAGACGTTCCTTATCAGTCTTTATCTTTCATTGAACATCGATCCGAACAATCAATATCAGTCGCATCTAACTTGCACGTCACCGTCACATCAAATCATCAAAACAATTTTGTTCCAAATCAAGCTTCATCAATCTTGATCAATCGAATCTAATCAATTATAACCTTGTTTGACTTAACACACTTAGTCAAACTATCATCTTGTGCACGAGTTTACTCTAGGATAACACAACTTCCTTGGGTTTACAAGTTCATTATCATCTTTGTTTGGCTTAACACACTTAGCCAAATTATCAAATCCATAATCACCTCGTTTGACTTAACACACTTAGTCAAAATACCCTATTGTATGAGTTTACTCTAGGATAACACAACTTCTTAAAGTTTACAAGTGCATTATCACTTTTCTTTGACTTAACACACTTAGTCAACCTAATCAATCCATCAAATTGATTGATCAACATTAAGCTTGGTTTTCAATAAAATCCCAAAACAAAGCATTGATATCATCACATATCCATATCCAAATCGTCAAAATCATGCGAAAATCCAAAAAACATTCAAATATCCATCAAAAAATTCAAAAACATTTAGAAAACTCATCAAAAATACAAAAACATCCAAAATCATTCAAAATCCAAATCATGTCAAAAATCTGATTTTTTTTTCTCAAAAATAGAGTCATCTCTGAGCTTGAACGTAGGAAAGGTTGATATTTGATCATCCCCTAAGACATCTTTGGTCAGTCCTTAGGCGTCTGTCGCATTGGCAATCCGTTTGCCCATCTATTTCACATTGTAGGACAGTCCTTTAGGCGTCTATCACAATGGCAATCCATTTTCCCATCTATCTCATTAGCAGTCAAGTCAATTGTCATTTGAACTACATCGTCTTTGAGCGTAAACATAGGCAAGGCCATCCTTGATCGGCCCCTGAGACACAAAACCCAAAAAACATTGGAAAATCCAAAAATCTGAAAAACAGCCTCAAAACATCAAAAACATCCAAATATCTGAAAAACTCAAAATGGTGCATCCATTTCATCTTGCTTTCACCCACGATTAACATGTCTCATAACAAATCAACCGTTGCTTTCACCCTTTTGTGAGTCAGTTAGAAGCAAGTTTAGCAGGTTCCAAAGTGAACACCTAATCATTGGAGTCTTAAGCCTAAGTCAGTAAGCAAGAAAGTTGGTCAACTCGGAGTATCAATAGCTTATCACCCAAATTAGTCTCATCAAAACCCTGATCACTACATGTCCTAGGATGAATCCTTCCCACAATGGAAATAAGCATCAGGTACTCCACAGCAGTTTAGCCTTGGCTAGCAGTACAAAGAACATTAGCTTGTTTGTTTATTTTATCTTGGTCTTGTTTAGACTTATCTTAGTTTGCGCTCATTCCAAGGACCTCTCGATCATGCCTAAACAAAATAGGTTTACAAAGAAAGGAATGGGGCAACGATCATTATCTTTTTATTTGTTGTGCTTGTTGTATATTCTTGTAAAATAACTTGGTGAATACTTGCTTTGTTGGGTCCTTCCTAGCAAGGTTTCTATATGTCAAGTGTGAACAAGAGCACTCCTATTTGATTGTCAAGTCAAAGTCCATCACACTAGGCACAATGCCATCCTGGTTCTTTATACCTTGATGCATTGCACCTATGTGTGTTATCAAACATAAGGAAAGTTATGCTCTTTATCTCTCCCATCCATGGATAAGCAATACATCATGATCATTCCTCATCATTTCTAATAAAGTTGTCTTGCTGAACTTTTGCATTTTCTTGGATTCAAGGGTTGATCCCTCTCATTCTTCTATCCTCTTTCATGCTAACAATGCATCAATCCTACATCTATCCTGTATCCATCTTGCATCCATTCACATCCTACATAATCACGTCATATCATTTGCATAATCATTTAAGTTATTTAGGATAATATAAATTTGTTATTATAAGAATCTTCCAAACATCTCATTTACATCATCGTTATCATATAGTATAACTGTCCATACATTCATTTTGAACCTCTTTATCATGAGATCGACCTCAAATTGAATCTTTCACTCGATCTCTCGAGGGGGCATCTAAAAAAATCAGAATTTTTTTAATTTCGATTTTGGCAGCATTATTCTTTGAACCAATGCAATGAGTACATTGCTTCAAAGAGGGGCAAAATGTAGACTTGTACAATATAAATCATAAATCTCACTCTAACTAACATCAAATTCTGCTATTAATCAATTAAAACAATTTATTGATTAATTCCATAAGCTTCATCATGCTTAACTAAATAGATCAAATTATTTCATTAAGTCCTTAAGTTCTTCTTCTTTGATTCAATAAATCAAAAAGATTTAATCAAATACCAAAACTCCTAAAATCCTCCAAGTTAATTAATCTTGATTAATTAACCTCTAATCATAATCACCCATTCTCTAGCTTTTGACTCAACTTGAGTCAAATCTAGACTCTTAACTAACCCACCCACTTGCACCAATAAATCATTTCTTTGATTTATTGAATTCTTCTAATTTCTTTCAAAAGGGCATCAAGATGGAATATTCTTCCAATTTTGAATCTCCCTCTCAAAGGACTTGTCCTTTCCAACAAAGCATTGAATGCTCTTACACATTCTCTTACACATCTCTTGCACAAGTCAAACTTGGCATTTAATGCACCTTTTATCCCCCCTAAACATGTCATTTCAATAAAATTCAAATTTGAAATTGGCACATTGGCCAAAACTTGCACATTCCTCATCCTCTCAAATCTTGACAAGTGGCATCTTGTCATTGGCTTATGAATGATCACACATTCATCAAAATATCTCACTCTTCCAACCTTGAATCTATAAAACCAAGGCTTTTCAACAACACAACTAACAACACAATTTGAGGACAACACACTGTCATGCAAAGTTATTCTATTCATTTGAGAAATAATTTTTTCCACAATCACATGAATTTGCATTATCACTATCATCTCGGCAATCTTTCTTATCAGGGATTGGGAAAGGGCTCTCTTCTCACATCAAGGGGCACCGATCCCCCTATTGGATGCTAGTTTGATCATTAGAATAGTGCTTCATTATGTTTTACTTGATTTTCCATTATGCTTGTGTTTGAATGAATTTCATAGGGAGCATTATATTTTCCTTGTTTAAACTGACTAATGCTAATATTTTTCTTTGTTTCAGCAAGATTGCAGGTTAGTGCTCACAGGAGGTAAATGATGAAACTGACAGTGTAGTCAACCACGCTACCTCCAACTAAGGACAATGACCATGTGGTATGGCGATAACATTGCGCAATCATGGACAGAGAAATAGGGGCCCGCGGTAAGGTGGTAAATCGTGCCACCATGCCTCTAAGAAGAACTCCTAATGGTAGAGAGGTAAAGTCCAAAAAATGTTGCAAAACACCAAGTCTTTTATAGAGGTTCAAGCCAGAAGCTAAGGCACCTGTTCCCAACAAGGAGGGATAGAGGGAGGGAGAGAGAGAGAGGGGGGGTGGGAGAGAGAGGGGGGAGAGAGAGAGACTGAGAGAAACTGAGAGTTATGTAGGTAGGGTACCAAAGGGAGAGACTTGAGAGTGTGAGGGGGATGAGAAGGAGAGACTTCAGAGAGAGGTAGTGAGAGGGAGTGTGAGAGAGAGGGATTGGGAGAGAGAGGTAGTGTGAGTGAGAGACCTGAGAGAGGGAGAGGGTGTGGGAGGGAGTGACCTGATAGAGGTAGAGAAAGAGGCGGTGGAGTGAGAGGGACTTATCTAGGTAGGGTGGGAGCGATAGATAGAGAGAGGGGAGAGAGATAGAGAGAGAGTTACCTAGGTAGGTTGCTAGAAGGAGAGACCTGAGAGAGAGAGGTGGTGGGAGGGAGAGACATGAGAGAGAGGGAGAGAGAGGGAGTGGGACAAAGTGGGATAGAGTGGGAGGGACATAGAGAGAGATGGATAGAGCGAGCGAGAGAGGGTGGTAGGGATTGATTGAATAAGAGGTACGTAGAAAGAGGGAGATGGTAGATAATGACAATTAGAGAGGGTGGGAGGGAGGGAGGGAGGGAAAGGTGGGATGCATAGATAGAGAGAAAGTGATAGGGGTTGAGGGTATAAGGTTAAGGGACTAGGGTGGAGGACCTATAGGGTTGATGGTTTCTAGGGTATTAGGGTTTAAGGGTTGAGGGAATAGGGTCGATGGTAGAGGGTATTTGGCTGAGGGTATAGGGTAGAAGGTCTAAGGGTTTAGGGTTGAAGGGTTTAGGATTAAGGGTTTACTTGGTTGAGGGTAGAGTTTTTAGGGTATAGGTTTGAGGGTATATGGTTGAAGGATTAGGTTTAGGGTCCAATGTAAGGGGTAGAGGGTATAGGGGTTGAGGTTTTAGGGTTTAAAGATTGATGGTTGAGGGATTAAGGGTTGAGGGTGAGAATTGAGGGTTGATGGTTTAATTTATAGGGTAGAGGGTAGAGGGTAGAGGGTTTAAGGGTTAAGTGTTGAGGATTGAGGGTTTAAGGTTGAGGGTTGAGGGTTCAGGGTATAGGGTATAGGGTTGAGGGATTAGGGTTGAGGGTCCAATATATAGGGTAGAGGTTATAGGGGTTGAGAGATTAAGGGTCGATGGTTTAGTGATTAGGGTAGAGAGTTTTCTTGGATTTAACAATGTAAGGGTTGAAGGATTAGGGTTTAAGGTAGAGAGTATTGGGTTGAGGGTAGAGGGTAGAGGGTTTAAGAGTTTAGGGTTTAAGGGTTGAGGGTTGAGGGTCGAGGGTTTAGGGTTTAAGAGTTTAGGGTTTAAGGGATGAGGGCTGAGGGTCAAGGGTTTAGGGTTGAGTGTTTAAGGGTTTAAGGGTCCAGAGGGTTGAGGGATTAGGGTAGAGAGTTTACTAAGTGGGTTTAAGGGTTGGGAGATTAGGGTTGAGGGTAGAGGGTTTACGGGTTAGGGTTTAACAGTTTAGGGTTTAGGGTTGAGGGATTAAGAGGTTATAGGGTAGAGGATATAGGAGTTGAGGTATTAGGGTTTAAGGGTTGAGGGTTGAGGGTTGAGGTATTAAGAGGGTATAGGGTTTGAGCGACTAGGGTTTAAGGGTTGAGGGTTGAGGGTCGAGGGATTAAGAGGGTATAGGGTTGAGGGATTAGTGTTTAAGGGTTGAGAGTTCAGGGCTGAGGGATTAAGAGGGTATAGGAGTTGAGGGATTATGGTTTAAGGGTTGAGGTTTCAGGGTTCAAGGATTAAGAGGGTATATTGGTTGAGGGATTAAGGTTTAAGGATTGAGGGTTGAGGGTTGAGTGATTAGGGTTTAAGGGTTGGGGATTAGGGTTTAAGGGTTGAAGTTTGAGGGATTAATAGGCTATAGGAGTTGAGGGATTAGGGTTTAAGGGTTGAGGGTTGAGGGATTAAGAGGCTATAGGGGTTGTGGGATTAGGGTTTAAGGGTTGAGGATTGAGGGTTGAGGGATTAATAGGGTATAGGGGTATCCATATCTCCCACTATCTCCATCTACCCTCTAACTCTTAACCATTTAAACCCTTAACCCTTAAACCCTTAACTCTTAACCCTCTACTCTCTATCTCTCTTTTAGTCCATCTCTCCATCCCTCTATATCTCCATCTCTCCCACTATCTCTTTCTCCCCCTCTCCCTCTCTATCCATCTCTCCCTCTATCTCCCTCTTTCTCTCCCACTCTCTCTTTCTCCCACTCTCCCCCTCTCTCCCTCTCACTCTATCTTTCTCCCACTCTCCCCTTCTCCCACTCTCCCACTCTCCCCCTATCTCCCTCCCTCTTTATATCCATCTCTCCCAATATCTCTTTCTCCCCCTCTCCCTCTCCTTCTCCCTCACTCTCTCCCTCTTTCTCTCCCACTCCCTCTCCCTCCATCTCTCCATCTTTCTCTCCCACTTTCTCTTTCTCCCACTCTCCCTCCCACTCTATCTTTCTCCCACTCTCTGCTTCTCCCACTCTCCCACTCTCCCACTCTCTCTTTCTCCCACTCTCCCCCACTCTCCCTCCCTATCTATCTCCATCTCTCCCACTATATCTTTCTTTCCCTCTCCCTCTCCCTCCCTCTCTCCCTCTCCCTCCCTCTCCCCTTCTCTCTCCCTCTTTCTCTCCCACTCTCTCTTTCTCTCCCACTCTCCCTCTACCTCTCTCTCTCTCTCACACACACACACACTCACCTCTATCTCCTCTACTATAAGGGTATAGGGGAGAGATATAGAATTAGGATAGAGCATATAGACAAAGAGGGAGAAAAGAAATATATTAAGAAAACCATATTTCATATAACGTGTGCGCATTTTGAAGAAGTAGAGATGTTACCATTTATCAAGAAATAATGCACTCGCGTTATAATGCGGGTGTGTTTTGATTTCCACTAAAAATGGTAAAAAAACTAAATATACCTTTGATGTCAATGCCCACGGTCTACATATTCTCCTAGTATTGCATGTGCTCTAACAAAAAGTAGCTTTTTGATGATGTTGTGAAATGTGAAACCATGTTTTTCATATTCCACCACCTTTTCCATGATCTTTCTACCACCTTTGCATGAAATAGCAGAGTTTCCATGTTGAAAGACATATAATATCAATTGAAGTTTGAATTCCATTGAAAACTTATATACAATTGAAGTTTGGAGGGGAACAAGCTTTTGAACAAGTCAAATTGTTATGTAGTTTGAAGAAAGAAGAAGCTAAGGATACATAATTGGGTTGAACTCCTCCATTTGAAAGTTTATTATTTTAGGTATGTGAAGTCTTTACATATTTTCTTTCATTTTATTATGGCTTGCTTTCATTTTTGTTACTTTTCATATTCCATGATCATTGTTTGTTTGTCATTATAACCTTACGTTATCAATGCACATTTTAAATTACACAATTATATACACTTTCCAATTACAATTTTAAACTTGATATAGAGAATCTACCAAGATCCACAAATAATCAAGGGTAATTTTTACCCTAACTTAAATTGAAGAAGATTAGCCAACAAACTTAGTCATCTTTTCATCAAAATCCTTCAATTTCACTTGATTTCATATTTCCACAAAACATTAGAACTTAGTTTCAACTCTTTGTGAGACTCAAAAAAATATTAACCATCATAAAATTGATTGTAACATCTAGTATAAATCCGATTAGAAACTCAGAACCATTCAATTTCTTCATGATTAACTAATTCAAGAACTCAATGTTGCAATTTACATGGAAAAACAACAACAAATCATGGAAGGTAACTACAAACCTTTAACAAGACATCCAAGAAACTATAATCAGAATGTTATTGATTGAAATAAACTAAATACACATTCCAAATATCTCACCAAAATTAATCCTTTGAGCATGCTACCCCTAGCAGTATTCCAAACCCGTGGTGTAGGGGCACCTACAACCATGTTTCAAAATCTACTTTGGTGAAAATATGTCTTAAGGTATTTGGGTGAGTTCAAGAGTTTCTAGATGCTTTGTCATAGATTTTATTGAAAAAAAGGTCTAAATAGACCAATCTTTGATGTATTTAGGGATTTTGTGAGTTTGGTGATCAAATGTGCAAGTATGCACTCTTGCTTCAAAAAAATTGTCAATTTTTCCATATAATCTTTGAAGGAAAATTATTCAAATTGTAAATGGAAGTGAAAGAAAAGAATCTAGAAGTTGTATTAGGGATGAAATAATGGTGTTTGAGTGGTCTTAGGTGTCTTGGACAACAAAGTTGCATAATGTGGTTTATTTAGCAAAAGTTGTCAATGTTAGCAATTTTTAAGACAAATGAAGGTCTTGGTAGTTAATAGGTGGTTATAGGTTGCTTATGGACGTGGATCAGTTGGAAAAGGGCCTAAAATTGTATTTAAAATCCTAGTATGGCCTCGTTCAAGAGGTTGGTGGAGTTTGAATAAGAAAGAAACTTGCATTTACATTGTTTTTCTAAAGATCTCACTGCTTTTCGTGTGTTTGTAGACACTGTATGGATTGTACAGGCTTAGTAATGGTGTGAAATTGATATTATTCCATAAATTAATGTTTCTAATTTAATTTGGCTCCCTTTGAAGAGGTTTTCATTGAACTTTGTGCTTGGAATTCATAAATTTCTAGAAACTGGGTTCTTGGACAGTCAAGGGTTTGAGGGAAATTTAATGTCTTAGATGGAATCCCACCTATTGTGCTCTATGTGACTCGGTGGAGTGACCATGTAGGATGTACTTATTATTTTATTAGGAGTAGAGAAGAAAAAGTTTAAATTTTCCTCATGAATGATGCTGGTTTAAGGGAAAATACCCTATTTTCTCATAGAAAACAATGGTGCAGACCTAAGAAATAGGGGTGCAGCATTGCTAGAGGGAATATTAGGGTTAATTAATCTTGTGGGGACCTATACAAAGGTTTATAGGAATTTTTTTTGAATTGGAAACTTCTGGAAGGTAAAGTTTCAGTAAGGAGGCCTAAAAACACTTGTTTCCTACGTTCTAGTGAGGGTTTTGAATTTTTTTGATGGAATGAGTACTTGGGGTCCTCAAACCTTGATAATTGTTAGTTTTGAAACCTAATACAAAACTATTTTTTTTCATGGAGGCCTGGTGGTGGGTTCTTGAGGGGGCCCCTTTGCAAAATTGGCTAATTTGGGCCCTAAAACAATGAAAATTGTCATTTTGAGGAAAGTGTCTTAAAAGAGTAATATGTTGATTTTTTATATGTATCATACCATTAAAATGGATATCTAGATCAATCATTTTTTTAAATGTGTTTTGGGAGGTTTGTGAGAAAAATCCATAAAACTGGTTTGTGAAGCCTACAAAGCAATTTCAGGTCAAAAGTAGCTTTTATAAGAGTTTGTTTGATCTTCTTTTTGTGGGTGATTGAATGTCAATATGATGAAAAGTTGAAGGTTTTTAAACTCTTTTCCTACATCAATTTCAATTTGGAGTCATAATGAAGAGTCATGGTTGATAGGTAACCCTGTTGTCATGTTGAGTCAATTGAAGGTTGATGTCTTGGTTGGCATATTTTAGAGAAGTTGTGTCAATTTGTATCTTGGGTTCCCACCACTCTACATCAACCTAGTTCCAGGCACACAACATACATCAAAACCAGGGGTGACTTCTTTCGACTATGTTTAACTTCCAATAATCCTACCTAGCAAAAGGCTTCCCAATTACCCCAAATTTGCAAAGGAAGTACCTTTTAAAGGTGAGGTTTCCACTCAAACACTGAGAATAGTCAATTTTCATGATACCAAACCACCAATTTCATGATTACTTTTCCCACATAAGTTCATTACCCTACTATCCCAGGAAACCCTCCAAAACACAAGCAAAAATAAGGGTTTTCAAGGATTTCACAACTCCATGCCTCTCCAATTTATCCCAAGGGTCCAAAAACCTTCCAATACCTTTGCACAACCTTATCAAATACTCACAATTCCATTACACTCATTAGTTTTTAGAATCACCATCATGGTTTTTAACTTTCACATAGAAATGTACTCTGGCCAGCCTAGTGCATCACTCCAACGACCAAACCCATGCTCTTCGAGACTCCAAAACACATTTTACATGTAAATTATTATGTTATAGACCAATCCACTAAGTTACAGATCCATCACAGTGGATGGATTGGTGAAAATCAATGCATTATAGGCTCAAACCCTTACATTGTCAAAACAGGGCAGACTTGGAGAAATGACTGAAAATCTCTTCTAAAATGGTATTAAGACACAAAAAATTATTCAAGTGAAGATAAATTCATGCATAAATTATCTCCCAAACCTTCAAGCTATCACAACCCTGTACGAGTCCGTACATAGAGAAAGAACATAGGAAAACATAGTAAAATCACAAAAATCAGAGAATTCATTTATTTTACTTGATTCAAATATTGAAGAGCAGCCTCCATTCAAGAATTTACATGATATTTATCTTATTTCCCTTAAAAATCAACTCCCCCAATGTATCTAACTATTTTTGTAACTTCTTAACTAACTTATCTCTTCACAACTTTGCCAAAAAATACAATTTTTTGCAAATGTCAAGCCAAATCTCCCCCCTAAACACCTAGAATGACTCAAAAGAACTAAATAAATATTAAGAGTTTTCTCATAGAACTTATTTAACATAGATCATTATATTAGACTCAAAAAAAACAAGAACCTTACTTTTACCCATCTTCACATGCACCAAAAACCCTCCTTTTTACCCAAGAAACTAGTGGTTTATTAAAAAAAACTCATCCAACCCTCACACAATCTTATGTATACTTCAAACAGGTCTAAAATGGTCTGAACAAACATAATTCAACAATAAACCACACTGACCCAACTCAAAACACACTTTAGCATATCAAAACCACTCGAAATCTCATGGAAAACTCAAAATTTCAGTATAGCGATTCATGCCCAACACCCTTTTCATTCAATGGTGCTCCCGCACCATGTATTCTTCCACATTTTGTATACATATATATGACATAAGTTGACATTTTTTTTTCTTTTCCATTCTTCCATTTTGAGCCTATCTTGCAATCATGGCATGCCACGTTACCACTTTTCTTTAAGGCATTCTAGATCGAAAAAAATCATGTCACCTTTGTCTATGCTAGGTTAACTCTCGTATAGGATAAGTGTAAGTATTCTTTAAATGAATCTGTGAATGACATATATTTTTCAATTAACTTGAATGGATACATTTTTTAGGAACTAATATTTGTCTCATTACCATGGTATGGATAAAATTATCTTCCATGTCGAAGAAAAAGACAAAGAGGAAACTAATAGACGAAGAAAATGAAACCTTCAAAGAAAAGGAGAGAGCACGGTTGAGGGAATATTGTGAATAGAAGAAACTGGAAATGATTGATGAAAACAAACAAATTGAAGAGGAACCTCAACCATCAAAAATAGAATGGGCATTGGCAGTACAAAAGACATGAATGTGAAAGCATCGTCGTAAGACAAATTTGAATACTGTAGTTGGAGACACACCCTCTACGGAAAGTGAATATGAAGGGACACCATTAAGCACAAGAGAATATGGAGGGACACCCTCTACCGCAAGTGAATATGGATGGAAACCATCTACTACAAGTGAATATGGAGGGATACCATGTACCGCAAGTGAATATTGTTGGACACCATCCAACACATCTCAAGTTGAGAGTACATCATCACTCGGATTTTATGTAGAGGGTATGCCATCATCCCCACGTGAACCTCAAGGTAGGTCTTATTCTCCAGCCTCAATCGAAGGTACACAATCTAGCCCACCACAATTAAATATTGATGAAATTCCTAATGTTGAGATGTATGTACCTAGGAGAACACCACCTAGAATTTTGCATAGAAAGCCAAAGTATTTGATTAATATTGATGATGAGATTTTATAGCACATGGAAGGTAATATTTCAACATGCACTTGTAGAAGATATGCTAATAAGATTTTGAAATGATTCTTTGAAAGGCTAAACAAGATTGCAAGATGTCAACTATTTTTTGAAATGGTGTGGGGTGTAAAGTATAGGAACGTCATGAAGACTCTTGGGTTGAGAACATTGAATGCATCGAGTGAAGAATCTAATGGATTCTTATGAGAGTGTGGGTAAGACCTCAAAGGATAGTAATGTCACCTAACATGTCACTACATCGAATTTGGTAAGCTATCAAACAAAGAGAGCATCATTAGAAAGATGAGTGAAAAAACTAGAATTAGTATAAAAAATTTATCAAGAGCCATTCAAAGGCGACAAATAATTTAGGGCACTAATTCAAATGAATTATGGAAATTCTCGAGGAGACTGTCACGAAAAGATAAAGAATTTGTTGAAGCCTTGAGAACACTAATTGAAGAGTATTGGAAGAATAACACAAGGCCATCTCTGAATCAAAGGGATGTGGTAAGAAGGAGAATTGGTAGTCGAAATCATGAGCCACATCCAATTTTTTCAAAAATTTGAAAATGATTATCCTCAAATTAGTATTTCTCAGAGATTTTTTGAAATTCTTAAACATTTTTATGTCAAGATAAATCACACATGCACTAATTGTTGTTGTAGACTACATATTGAATTTTATAACCATGATGATGTTTATCGTTCTATGTGTTTAGATTTGCAAACTAACGATGTTTTGCAAGATTATGGCATAGAATCCCCACCAAAATATTCAAGAGAGTTATTATCAAAAAAATTATGTGAAATAGAGGATGGCCATATATTTTATAGGACAACATGCTTGGATGGTTCATGCGAGTGTTGCGGTGGCTTTTAGCGTATGCCAGTATGTCAACATATGGAAAGAATAGATGAGGTGGGACAAAAACTAGTAGAGTTCAAGAAGTATAAAAATGTCGCATATGCTACAAAATATGGGTCTGAAGTGAACAGGTGTGATTTGGTTATTGAGAAGATTCAAGTGTACCGGTTTATGTCCATGTTTCATGACAATATATTGTCTGAGTATGCAATGCATATCGATAAAGCCCAATGGTTGGACACACAATTCAAGCTATGCAAGGAAACCTTTCTAGTTGGAAGCATAGTATTAGTGGTTGAATTTGTGGAGAACTACACTCTACAGCCACAACATGAGGTGCAGTCATAGTATTAGAACTCCACATAGGTTTCAATATTTGTGCACAATGCATTTATTCATGCATCTGATAGTACAGATGACCAAAGGAAGGTATTGAGGGAGTACCACTTGAACATTAGTGATGATCGCACACATTCTCCAAAGTTCATGCAAGGTTGCTTCTAGATGTTCTATAGTGGTTTGGCTTAGAGGGGCATAGAATACAATCAACATATAATATGGTTTGATAACTGTGCAACACAATTTAGAACTCGTGCATGTTCTACTAGTTGTGCAGGATGCATGTCATTACAGGTGCTCAACATATGTGGAACTTTTTTGTGAGGTTGAACATGGAAAGGGGGAGCATTATGGTGCAGCAGCATGCATGAAAAGAGCATTAGCATGAGAAGAGTTAAAGTATAAAGAAAGTGCAAAGTTGACAGATGAAAAATCAATCGTCGAGTGGTGTAATGCTTCAATGGGTCCAGTTAATGAAGGTACGTCTTCAATTCATAGATTTTTTTGGTTGATGGATGATACTAACATTGCACCATATGAAGACTATTGTACACTAATAGGATCAAGTAAGGTACACTCTTTCCTTAGCTCAAATGCACGTTCATGGAGTATTGATAGACAAAATATGGCATGCTTTTGTTCTTCATGTACAATGCAAGCCTAGAATGATTGTGAGTCAGGGGAGTGGGTTGACAAATGGTTGACAAGTTATCTTAGCCCACTTCACATGTATCACCCTGTGACAGCATTGGAACTTACACAGATGGAATCATTGATCGACTTTGACCACATATCAAATCTAGTTCAACCAAGTGATAGATCTACTTGCTTAGTTGTTGAAATTCCATATCGTTATCTTACTTTGTACTGTATTCGTAATGTTGACCAATTTCAAGAAATTTTCTTCACATATCACTGTAGGGCATGTTTATGCGGTTATTACAAATGAATACAATGAAGAGGGAACAAACTATTACTTGTGTCATTGTGTTGAGGCCAAAAAGAAATTTGAGGCCCCAATTTAGATGGAGAAAACATCGAATACCCTACAGGATCAGTTGTGGTTACTAGAACATGGCTAGAAGGTACCCCATTCGACTGTTAAACATTGGCTATTTCTGGACTTTGACATGCATCATAAGATTCTTCATTACTCAAACCTTGTCATGGAATCCAATGTTCATTTGACCAAATATGGGTGTAGAACTTTGAACAAGACCTTGTGAAAGGTCCGTGAGTCTGACCATGAGGCAATACTTGACACAATAAAGAGTAGAGCAGACCTGGATGGTTCGTTGGATTAATTTGTAAGTATATGCACATTGGTTCTTATTAATTTATACTTGTATGCACATTAATTTATTTGATGCCAATGCTATCATCTTATTTTAATTTTCCTATTTGTAAGTAACATACTAAATAGTGATTGGTGTCCCCTTGCAAAAAATGCAGATATATGAGCCATCCAAGAGAATGTCATCCAAAAAAGCAATGCAACATCCTTATTTTGATGATCTTGACAAATCTCAATCATGACTTTAAGCCATTATAAAAGTGTGTTCAAAGCTTAGTGAAGGAATTTCAAGTTATTCATTTGAATTTAACCTTATCATGAGCAACTATGATGTAGACATTATAAGAGCATTTGAAATTTCAACTTACTCTTCATTAGAGGTGTTGTGTGCAATAGGTATGTTGTAATTCCTAGTGAGGAGTATGACTAGGAGTGACTAATTTGTGAGACCTGCATGCCTATATGTAAGTTACTTCCATCTATTTTTATTTCATTTCCATTTTGGATGGTCTTTCTTTTTCTCTTTTACTTTGTGTATTTGTAAGTAAACTACTAAACATTGATTGATCTCTCATTGCAGAAAATGTTGATTTATGAGCCATGAAAGAGAATCTCGGCCAAAAAAGAAATGCAACATCCTTATTCTAATGATCTTGAAAAATCTCAATTTTGATTTCAAGCCATTATAAAAGAGCATGTGAAGCTTAGCAAGGGAATCTCAAGTTACTCAATTGAAGTTAACCTCATAATGAGCACCTATGATGTAGACATTTAAAGAGAATATCGAATGTATGAGTGACATTGTAAAAGATCTCTGAGAATGAAGTACCTAAGGCATTGTAATGAGATTTACTTACATAATGAGATTTACTCAAATACTATAATTTTGAGGTTCATGTTCGGTGTAGTAGCACCTTGTTCTATAAATATCTTCAATAGGAAAATTTGCAAAATTTGAATTTTGAAATGTAAACAATGTGAAAAAGGTCATGTAAAGTCATATGTAATTTATTCAAAGTCTCAAAGAGGTCATTAGGTAATTAGAGAAGTTATATAAAGCATGTAAGGTTGAGAAAAACAAAGATCTTTTGTATTCTTCAATATCTACAATCAATAAAGTCCCCATTTTAGTGAGTTTATGAGTTTTTCTAGTTGTTCATTAAATTGTGTGGCATGTACAGTAGTTTAATGACTTGAATCTTGTTGTTTAAGGTAGAATATTGAAGTGTATTTCATTTGAATCTATTTAGGAGGGTATCCATTGAGTTTATCATTAGTTTCAACTGATTTTTCTCAACTCGGTCTGTAAACTAATAATGACTACTCCTCTGAATTTGATAGTTTAGATCAATGTCCAGTAAGTTAGTATTAACATTTTTTAGGTGTGTGTGTGTTTATTTGTGCAGGGGAATTCAAGAAACAAAGGTGGAGTTGCTGCTAAAGGGTTTTATGATGAATTTTCAAGTGAAAGAGTGGCTCCAAGTGGTGTTTTGAGGAAATCTTCTCAAATGATTTCACAAAAAAATGACTGATCTAGATAGCTATTATTGAGTTACAACACATACTTCAAAATCAATAGTGACTATCTTGGAACATGTGCATCAGAAATGACCTTTGCTTTCCTCATTAGGATAACTAGGCCTAATTTACAAAGGAACATACCTTTAAACATTAAAGAACCCCCTTAACTTATTGGAGCAGCAATTATCATGTATCCAAACCCTTAGATGCGTAATTTGTCTCAAGACAAAATCACTCCACCATGCCAAACCAAAACCCTTATTTTATGCTAGTATAAGGAGGGTTTATTGAAAGGAATGGTTCGACACAATACTAGAACATGCCACCACCTCAGACCTTCTTAAAATTACCTTCAAAAACTCAAAAGACAATCACCCAACCTCTGCATGCAATATTTTATCAAACCCAAGGGTGAAACCTCATTTTTCATGCCCTTTTCCATCAAAATCTACAAGGGCAGCAACACAAACCCCATAAAAGTTAAACCCTTTCACTTATAAATTTATTGTCTGATCCTACAGGATCATGTTGGTCCCCTCTACAAAATCCTCTCTCGATTTTTCCTATCTCAGAGTGGTTTTCCTGTGGCGGTGGATTTTCACTTGATGGAAAAAGTGTCAAATTCAAGTTGTGCAAAATTCCAAAGTGGTGCAACTTTCACTCTACAACTCATGTGACCAAGAAAAATGTTCCAAAATTTCCAAATAGTTATGTTTACACTAGGCATTGTCCTCTTTCAAACAAAAACAAGCAAAATTTCTTTGAGCTATGTTCCACCGGATCAATCCCTTAGGGGTCCAAAGTGCAAAATGGAAGCAAAATTCAGCATGCTATTAGTCGGATTCCATGATTCTTAAAAAATTCTCATTAAATCCTACAGGATCATGTTGGGCCCCTCTATAAAAACCTCTCTCGATTTTGGCAATCTCGGAGTGGTTTTCCCATAGCGATTGATTTTCACTTGATGGAAAAAGCATCAAATGCAAGCAATGCAAAGTTTCAAAGTGGTGCAAATTTCATTTTGCAACTCATGTGACCAAGAGTATTTTTCTAACATATCTGAATAGGTATGTTTATGCTAGAAATGGTCCTCTTTTGCACCGAAACACGCAGACTCACTCTGAACTACGTTCCTCTAGATCGATCCCTTAAGGGTCCAAAGTGCAAAATGGTTGCAAACTTCATCATGCTATTACTCGGATACCGTGATGCTTAGAAAATTCTCATCTGATCCTCCAAGATTGTGTTCGACCCCTCTACAAAAACCACTCTCAGGTTTCAGGTATCTCTGAGTGGTTTTCCCATGGCGACGAATTTTTACTTGATGGAAAAAGTGTCAAATTCAAGCTGTGCAAAGTTGCAAAATGGTGCAACTTTCACTCTACAACATGTGTGACCAAGTGGAATATTCCAATGCATCTGAATAGGTATGTTTATGCTAGGCATGGTCCTCCTTCACACTGAAAAATGCGGAATCGCTCTAAGCTATGTTCCACCAGATCGATCCCTTAAGGGTACAAAGTGCAAAATGGCTGCAAACTTCAGCATGATATTACTCAGATACCGTGATGCTTAGAAATTCTCATCTAATCCTACAAGATCATATTGGGCCTGTCTATAGAAACCTCTTTTGGTTTTGGCTATCTCAGAGTGGTTTTTTCATGGCGGCGGATTTTCACTTGATGGAAAAAGTTTCAAATTCAAGTTGTGCATAGTTGCAAAGTGGTGTAACTTTCGCTCTGCAACTCGTGTGACCAAATTAAATGCTCCAACATATCCAAATAGGTATTTGTAAGCTAGGAATGGTTTTGATTCGCATGGAAACATGCAGAATCGCTTCGAGCTACATTCCATCAGATCGATCCCTTAAGGGTCCAAAGTGCAAAATGGCTGCAAACTTCAGCATGCTATTACTCGGATACCATGATGCTTAGAAACTTATCATATTATCATATAGGATCATGTTGGGCCCCTATACCAAAATGTCTCTCGATTTTGGCTATCTCAAAGTGGTTTTCATGTGGTGGCAGATTTTTACTTGATGGAAAAAACATCAAATGCAAGTAGTGCAAAGTTGCAAAGTGGTGCAACTTGCATTCTGCAACTTGTGTTACCAAGAAGACTATTCCAACGCATCTGAATAGGTATGTTTACGCTACACATGTTCCTCTTTTGCACCCAAACATGTGGAATCTCTTCAAGCTACATTCCATAGGATCAATCCCTTAAGGGTCCAAAATGCAAAGTAGCTTCAAACTTCAACATGCTATTACTCGGATACCATGATGCTTAGAAAATTCTCATCTAATCTAGTAGGATCATGTTGGTCCCCTCTAGAAAAACCTCTCTCAGTTTTGGCTATCTCGGGCTGGTTTTCCCATGGTGGGGGATTTTCACTTGATGGAAAAAGTGTCAAATTCAAGTTGTGCCAAGTTGCAAAGTGGTGCAACTTTCGCTCTGCAACTCATGTGACCAAGAGAACTATTCCAACGCATATGAATAGGTATTTTTATGCTAGGCATGGTCCTGTTTTGCATCGAAACATGCGGAATCGCTCTGAGCTACATTCCACTAGATCGATCCCTTAAGGGTCCAAAGTGTAAAATGGATGCAAAGTTCAACATGCTATTAATTTGATACCATGATTCTTGTAAACTTATCATTTGATCCTACATGACTGCATTGGACCCCTCTACGGAAACCTCTCTTAGTTTTGGCTATCTCAGAGTGGTTTTCCTGTGGCGACGAGTTATCACTTGATGGAAAAAGTGTCAAATTCAAGTTGTGCAAAGTTGCAAAGTGATGCAAATTATATTTTGCAATGCATGTGACAAAACTAACTGCTCCAATGCATCCCACTAGGCAGGTTTACGCTAGGCATGGTCCTTTTTCACACCCAAACACGTGGAATTGATCTGACTTACATTCAACTGGCTTGATCCCTTATGATGCCATGCAAAAAAATGGAAAAGAGAAACATACAAACAATGGTTGAGATGTCCAAGTATTCAACACAAAAAGTGTATGATCATTGGTATAGAGCACCTTGTTCCTCCATTTGATGAAGAAGGTCTAGTTCAGTGGTTTTAGTGATTATTTGATGGTGAATAAGTTGGTTAGTAGGTTGTTGTGGGTATTTTGAGCATAGTTTGTCTTGAATAAGGTCAATTAAGACCATTAGGTATGTTTTAGGGTGAATTTTGGGTCTTGTGATAAATTTTTCAAAAATTTCAATCTTGCACTAGAAGTTGTCTTTGTAGCCTTTGAAGGCAAATTTGTGAATTTGTATATGAATGTGAAAGAATGGAGTTTTTTTTATGTAATAAGGCTATTTTTAAGCCATTTGTGCAGTTTTATAGGTCATTAGATGTAGTCATTAGGTTGGAGGAGTCTAAAGTTGCAAATTTGTAAGTTACTTAAAGCAACAAATTTGAAATGCAATGGTTACTTATTTTGAAAGTTGGTTTTTAGTTAGTTGAGGGCATGGATTAGTTAGAGAAGGGTGTAAAATCATATCTAAAGCCTTGAGAGGCTTGAATGGAGGTTGTTGATGAAATTTTGGAGAAGATCTAATAAGAATTATTCACACTGTTCTCTGTTTTTCAGATTTTTGATACAAACTTGTTGATCCCATACTTGGTATGACCTGTAGCTTTCTTGTACGGTCCCAAGGCTGACATGGATTTAACGAGGGCTGATTTGGCTTTATTTTGGTGGTGGTTTGGTGCAAAACCATAAAGGAATAGGATAGTTCTTATCGTTGAGTCAAGTGAATGTTGGAGTCTTAGTAAGCATATTTGAGAGAAGTGTCAAATCACAGCTTGGTTGAGCCACTCTGCATCACCAATGGTGCTTTACAATTTGAAGAGTGATTGAGAGCATGTTTCTTTGTTAAATAGACCTATTCAGGGGTCTAGGAAAATGTTGATTCCATTTCTTATTTGTATTATAAATTATAACTTGCTTTCTCCCGAGTCCATTTCGTATACAAGAAATAATACTGCAAAAAGTTGACATATAAATCTTTCAATGGTGACCCATCAAGAACATATTAGAATCTTTTTATGAATCATTCCATGGAATACCAATTGAAAACATGTTTTTTTTCTTTTAGATAACTAATATTCAAGACAAACCATGAAGGACAACAATGATCAATGCTAGGGCTAACCAATTAATAATTATACATGTGAATACATCAAGCATGTACATGTCAATAAGGGAAGCACAAGTACTCAAAAAAATGTAAGCCTCAAGAAGTATACACACGAATACATAGTATACACAAATTAATACAAAGTATATGGATGAATACAAGGTATACAGATGAAAAAATGTAAGCCACAAAGTATACATTCAAACAAACATAAGTTGTAAAGTATACACTTGAATACATGTAACTCATATCTATTGAACCATCAATTTAGAATGAAAATATGGACACCATCGATAAAATATATTTGTATTAACCAAATAGCCATGTAGGCATACATTAATATATGTTGATATAAGTATGAAATGTATGTACAAAATAGCCATATAGGCATACAATGTCAAATATGTCAAATGTAAAATATGTACAAAACTGCCATGTAGGCAAACAACAAAGGGCTCTGGAATCAAAAGTAATTGCTCTTCATGCTCTACAAATAAAACCTTTCCATTTGATTTTCAATTGGATGGAGATAGGTCTATCATTCGTTTCTGTTGTGCTCGAGGAGTGCTCCTACTCCTCCTCCTAGTATTTAGTTCATGGTGACGTTTTAACCATTACAATAAGAAGTAAAGACATGAATACATAGAAGTCACATTATAAAAAATGATATATTTGACAAAATAATCACTTACCGCCATCTCATGATCACTCTCCATGAGGAATATATTCTCACACCCATGATTAGGCGCTCTCAAGCCCTATATAAACCATATAAATAGAAATTAAACTACATTAACCAACAATGGTTTGATTTTTTACTACCTAACATCTATAAGAACAAATGTAAATTGAAATTTACTAATTTTCCTCATACCTCCCCTGTCAGAGCCATCAAGGATTGTATATAAATTGACACACAAATCTCCATTGCCCTCGTCACATTCAGAGGTGTTCCGGCTTGCAACATCTGAAAATAAAACAATAAATTATTCAATGTAATCAACGATGTGCATATAAGCTACACAAATATATTAAGTACAATTCATTAGTTAAACTCTTTATTCTATTACCTCCGTGTATGTTTGAGTAAATCCATCGCCATTGGGAAGTGTTCCATCGAAACCTCCAATATTAGTTTGTTCAACATCCAAAATCATATATTAAACTACTAATCATAAAACAATGCTATTAACATGCAATAAATTTATAATTGTTTACTAGCTTCATGTACCCCAACAATAAGTGTACTGCAGAAATAAGTAGGTGGGGGGCCAATGTATCCAACCTCAACACTGTTACTCTAAAATTTTACTAAAATCATGTAAAACATTTTTAGTTAATCTTGCATTTAAAAATCAAAATTTAATAAATTAAATTCAATGAACATGCACTAACTTTTACCTAACTATCAATGCCATATGCCTCATGCAAAATTTTAGCTTCCCTCTCCATCTCCATAGTTGTAGACGGATCTTGTGTAGTATTCTCCTGAGTGTCAATGGGTTCATATGAATAAGTAGCCCTACAAGATTGGCACACACATGTTCAAAGGCCACCACTCGAAGACTCCCCTAGATGATGATATAGAATAGAGTTAGTATGATAAATGACACTCTAAGTCAAAGTTTTGATCATCTATAATGTCTTTATGTCATTACTTTCCTCCATGATGAAAGGCATAACAACATGCTCACAAGGTGGCCTAGCGAGAGCTCGTCTACGTTTCCGCGTAGGATCCGGATGTGCACCGCGTCTAGTCTATCCTGAGCTGATCCCCCATCTCTCCCCTGGAAATCCATCATATCAAAATAATTTTGGATTTTGTTCAATATGAACTCACTGTATAGTTTCCTAAGAAAATATTGTGGGATCTTGCAATTGTTGCATGGTGGCTAATCGAATACCATGTACCACCTATCATAAAACTAGGTCCTAATCTATTGGTGGTGGCACCAATGGATAGGAAACCTCTTCGCATTGAGGGTAATATTTTTATTTGTGCGTAGGTCGGTGAATAATGAGCACAAATCACCTTTTGTAATTTTTAAATCCTTTACATCTTTGTATGATAGTTTATTTGCATAATAATCCCTAGTCGCCTGCCTCCTATCTTGCCACCCAATTATTGTTTGCTAATTGAATCTACATTTTTTTACATATCTTTCAATGAATTTGCTAGGGTCATTCTTTCTATGGTTGAACCATTTGGTTCACTCAACCTATTGATCAAATCCTTAATTTTCTTTTTGTTGTTCTCAATTTCATTCATTAAATTTTGTTGAGTGCTAGGAGGGGGTTTAGTGATTGGTGGACGAGGTTGTTGTTGTGGTTGATTTTCATCTTGAGGATTTGGTTGGTCTTCCTGTTGAGGATCTTGAGGGTTTGTAGGTTGATTTGTATCTCCTAAAAATTCAAACAAATATATATCAAATTCAACCTAAAACTAACTAATTCAAAACAAAAACCACATAATCCTTACCTCTCACACTTCCTCCTCATCGTGGAGCCATCGTTGTGAAGAAACAACAATTGTTGGTGAAGAATTTTTTTTGAATTGCTCCTCCTAGAATGCGAGCACGAAATATGTGGGTTTTGGCCGTAGCTAGAAGAAAAATATAGTCGAAATAAGAATGACAGGTTTTCTCTTTTTCTTTTTCTTTTAACAAGCAATAACACAAGCATGTTATAACGTGCTGACGTTATTGGCTTTTTGTTGCCAAGCCTCAGGCTCGGCACAACAAGCCATAATGCGATCGCATTATGACTTCTCAAAAAAAAATTTGAAAGGTCACGAAATGGCTACCCATTTCCATGCACATCCCCCATGATGACTGAAATTAACACTATTTAAACTTTGAAAGAAATATGGTATGTAATGATTTGATTTTTTTTTTTTAAATCATGAGATTATAGATGCCTAAATGATGAATGTAAAAAATGCAAGAATAATCTTAGATCTAAGATGATATGCTTCAAGCTTGCTAATAGTGGCATGGTGTGATGGTTGAGTTTTTGTTTTGTTATTCTTGCAATCAAGGTTCAATCCCCATTGGGGTGTAATTGAGAATTTATATTGGTGATGAGTTCTCCCGTTTGTGACTTCATTGATTCATAGCTCTAGGTTAAAATCATCTACCCCTCTTAATAAAGATGATATGCTTCAAATTTTATAATGTATTTGAACCAAAAAAAAAGGTGTTCCACCTTTTAAGAGATGGAACTAGGGGACAAGTGCCTCCTATTTCACCTTAGTGCCTCCTATTTCACCTTAGAGATATCAATCCAATGGTTGAATTGAGAGAAGGTGTTTGTTATAAGGTCTCCTAGGGTGTGATTAAAGAAAAAAGGGGGGTTCACCACTAAGAAAAGGCTTAGAAAGAAAAGAAATGAGAGTAACATGCAAAACCTAACTATACGACCTAGAAAATGAACTCAAATCAGAATAGTAAACTAGAGAGAAACATAGGTGTGCCTGAAAAATTGAAGATGCTTTAAGAAAGGTATATAATCTTGAAATTATAACTCTTAATGCACAATGGGACTCATACACCAGTATTTGCAATTTCGTCCCAATTTAGGGTTTTTGGGTAGAAACTAAAAGTTCATAGTAACAAGTCTAAATCCTTTCAAATCTAGAAAAAGTGCTATAGAAAGACTCAAACACCACAAGTGGTGATTTAGTCCTAATTTTTTGGAAATTCTAGATTTAAATTTGTTCTCCTAACTCTGCACTTCCTTCCTCTATTTTCAAAAATTCACTTCCAAATTTGAACCTACTAAAAACTTGCAAAACAAAATATTGTGTTGATTTTTATAGGCAGTTTCCCTTGATCAAACCCCTAGTTTGGTAATTAAACCTTGATAGAAAGAATAGATCTTACAAGGAAATGTGTGTGAGAGTCCTAATTTTAAGTAAATCTAAGATTAAGAGATCTAAAGTGCAATGAAACCCTACCCTAATGTGCTAGAATAGGATGCATGAATAAAACATAAAGATTTTGGCTTACTTTGGGAGATCTCTAATCACCCTAATAATCCTCAATAATTCAAATAACTTCCTTTAGGTAGAAAGTAGAATGATAATGGAGAATGGAATCACTTAGGAAACAAGTCATATCCCCCTAACCTAGAGTCCATCATATGTACTTTTCCAACTAAAATTGTTGCCTAAATACATATGTAGTACCACTTTGAGGCCAATTTATCAAAAATATAGATTTATTTGAGAAAATTGATGTTTTAGAAATTTATACTCGTGTAAATAATATTTTTTAAAAAAATCTAAAAATACCCTTTTGTAGATCCATAAGTATAGTTTTCAAAAATATATATTTTAATAACTAAATTATTATTTATATTTTTCTTCTTATTTTTACTAAACTAGGTTGTCAACACAAAATTTTAGGTTGATTACCATGACAAGGAAAAATAGTAAAACTAATTAAAAGTTTGAAAAAAATATGAAGGACTAGATAAAAATATCTATATCAAGAGGGTATAATTTGTTTTGAATTTTAGATAAATAGGTAATATGAAAGTTGACGTTCGATGGAAATAGCTATATTTTAATACATGCACATTTTAATATTTATTTTAAAATATATATATATTTATCGAAATTTGAAAAAAAAAAATCCATGCACTAAAGTTTCAAGTTATAAATACATAGAAAAAAATTGGAGAAAAAAAAAATTACTATATAAAGGTTGATATCTCATGTGACTTCATTTTTCAAAAATTAAATTATAGTATCAATTTATAAAAAACTATATTCAAATAATTTTTATTTATTTAAAAAAAAATTACAAGCATAAAGTATAGTAAAAAATAAATATTCCATTAGTTTACATCATTTCAAAATTGAAAACATATATGTCACTTTTACAGGCATCTCATCTAATCTACCATTTATTAGATCCCAAATGCTGACATTAGCCAAAAATTTGAATTACAAACCTTAATTTCCCACTCAAACCCTAAAGAGGGGCCACATGGGACTCATATGTGCAAGGTGGTGTATAGGTCCCACCTTGGGGGACTCATATGCCCAAGGTGGTGTATGAGTACGACCTTAGATTTTTGGGGTGAGAAAATATCGGGGTGTTAGAAATTTGTATGCATTTGTTGATTTTATCAAGATTTCAATTGAAATAAGCCTTGGGATCTGAAATAAAAGTTCTTAGAGGTCTATTAATGATGATTTAAAGGTTTATGAATGAAAGGGTACTAAAATAGGTTCAAATTAAGTGTTAAATTCTACTATTTCCAAGAAGGTAATATAATTTTCTACACTACAGTATCTAATGCAAAATTAGTTTGGTGAATAAAAATGTTATATTGGTAAACTGTATCCTAGATCTACTCACTAGAATCAATTCTTTTTCCAAGATGGGGCATAACATTGGGAGAATTTAGATCATCCATGGGCTTTTAGTGTTTTACTAACTATCTAGAAGTTGAGCCAATGTTTCCTTAGATTTGAACTCAAATGGTTGGGGGTTGGAAATGGATTTTTGATGTGATATAATGATGTAACTAACTAGAATATGCAAATGTAGAGCTCTATTATAATTTATGACCAAATGAATGCAAAAAGGAAAACATAAGATCCATAAATGAGGAGAGCAGACACAAAGGTACTTATCTTATAAATTTGAAGTTATTTTCATTGGTCTAAAACACACTACATGTAATACTAAAAGCCTAATGCAAAATAATTCTTTTGTAGGATTGAAATACCTACTCTATAGTTCCCATCTTCAAGATTTAGTTGTCAAATAATCATATCTTACTAAGAAAATGAAGTTTTTTTATCATGTCATCTTGTAGGTTTAATGAACAAATAACCACCAATCTCTCTCGAATTCTCCTTTAGATCTGTATCCTACACACATCAAAGGAGGGGAAGGGTTGTTCCATATAGAGGCTTTCCTCTGTCAGACCTTGCATTAGTATTTATACCTCCATAATGGAGCCGTTGATCATCAAAGAGAGCATATCCTATTGAGGGATAGAGGATAAATAATAAAAAGTAATGAATTGATATTTTTTTGCAATTCACTACTTAAATCAGACCTCCTTGATAGATTGAAGTCATACTCATCACCTCCTGTAGACACATAAAAATGGCCTCGACTCACAAACTATATTTTTCTATGATGACCATGCTTCTCCCTCACATAATTAAAGTATTAGTTATTCCTCTATGATTATTTAAATAAATAAGTTATATTTGTTTATTTAAATATGTCACTAATTAATCTTTACTCCTCCTATAATTAAATAAATTTCCAATTTGTTTAATTAATCATTCCTGGCCACAAATTAAATAATTACCATTAATTATCTCATTTCTTCGTTATCCTTTACTCCTTCAATCAAATAAACTTATTCATTTAACTCATTTTTCATTCCACAAGTAAATAATTAAAATAAATATGTATTGCCTCCTACCTTATTCATACTTATGAATTAAACCCAAAAGTCAACTTTCCTCCATAAATTAAATATTTTTTATTATTCCAACTACCTCTTTTTCTCCACCATTGATTTAATTGCTTTCAATTAAATATCAACCCTTCATTTCAAAGCTTTCCCTAACCCTAATGCTTCTTATCACATTCAATCCTAGCCGTTGATCTTAGGTTTTTATCCAGTTCTAATCTTGGCCATCCATTCTCAAATTGGAAATTTTTAAAAGGAACTCTTTCAAGCCATTTTCAACACAGACACAAAATTATTCTTTGCATGCTTGAGATCTTGAATACTTGAGCACTCATTACTTCAATATTTTCCTTGTCTAAGACGTAGGTGATAGTTGCACTTCAAATCTGAGGGCAATTATACCATTTCTAGCAAGATGGAGAAGGCCAATTGAAGTCATTCAATGGAGGCATGAAGACCAGATGACTTTGTCTCATGTTTATTTGCTTCTTGTTTTCCATTGTTCTCTATTGTTGATTGGGATTTAGTTTATGCTAATTTAAAGTAAGCTGAATACTTCTCCCTGATACATTTAGTGAACCTGACGTATTTCTCTTGTGATTTTTACATGTATTGGTTTGATCTGAAATAACTCGCAGCCACCACTCTTGTGTCATGCACAATTAATCTTGTCATGCGATGTTTGTTTGAACATTACACTTATTGTAGAATCAGAAATTATCTCTAGTTTCTTCTTTACAGTAGTAGGTTTAACACAAAACAAATACTCGGTTTGGATTTGAATAACTAATTTGAATGTCGATAATTCTTGCATTTTTTCACTTTTCTGAACTGCAACACATTCTGGTAAGATATTTGCATCTGCATCATGTCACACATAGTAGCTTTCTTTGCTTCAAGTTGAGCATCAATCACTGCATTTGTATCCTTCAGCAATAACTTGAAATATTTTTCATCATTTTTCTATTTTTGCGAGTGTGATATTTAGTCTTTGCATCCTTTCAACAACTTTCTGAACGTCCGCTAGCATCATCTGCTCTGGGTATGGAAAGAATGTTGAAAAACATGCCAGGCTCTACCGTCTATCCATTAGATCATTTACTCTGGGATTTGCGCCCATGAGTGTTTTTGCCATGAAGCTTATATTCACATCGTGCCTCTCTTTATCCGCATTAAACTTTCCATATTTCACTAGTCGTGGCTTCCATTTTGGCTCACTCTTCCACGCTATTTCAAGCACATTCCATTCACACTTTTTCCCTTCCCTTTCAAGGCATTGGGACAAGATCTAATCAACCCTTCATCTACCTTTATTCGCACATCACTTGTAGGCCCTCTCAGTAGCATTTGAAGTGTCATCTCTATTTGCATCTTCCTCTTGTTTGTGCCATTTTGACACTGCTTTACAGAGACCTATTGCAGCTTGCGCATGTGAATAAGGTGCAGCCCACACCATCATAAGTATTGACTGTGTTTGTTTTTGCATAAGGAATTTAATGGTGCCATAGGTGAGGTAGTCATGTCCACAACATGACACTTGTAGGATTCTTTCTATCTTTTAATCCCACGCCTCCCGCTAAGATTACCTTTGAATCAGGAACCTTGAATACCTTCAACCTTCAAGACATGATCAACTCTACAAGTTTGGTCGATTCAATAACTAGTCGTAGTTGGAAGTTAGAGAGCATTCATTTCGTAGCTAGAAGTTGGTTGAACACATAGTGTTCATTCATTAATTAGTTCGACCCTGAACATGAAGGGCATTCATTAATTCTAACACTGTTGGCTGAACTTAAGCAACCAAGACAAGTTGGCGTCCTCTACCCAAACTTTGATGGATCTAATGCTCCTCACGTGGGCATGCTATTTCCAGCATTGGACGGCTCTCCTGTTCCTCACAAGTCAGCGTTATTCAGCGCTACTGTTTTCAAATATTTGCATTATCTTTGGTGTTGACATTTTTGCTTGATTGAAAACTCTCACTTCGAACATAGTGCCAGAATAGGAGATTTAATAAATTGAGCCTTAATAACTTGTTGTGCATTGATGGTTATTTTATGTGTATTGTCTGGAGACCTCATCTGCACCATATACCAGAGTTCGACATTCTTCAAAATCTCATATTGACAATATGGATGAGACCGGTCTTCAGCTGATGACTGGCATTGAAGTGATTCTTTGTTCATTTGTTAGCGGCATCAAAAGGTAGAACACATATTAGAAGCACCATCCTCCTTACAAGAGAAGTATTGGATATCTTATGGTTTATACATTCTACCGACTAAAAGTTTTCAAAGTATGCCATGCTCAAAGAATGGTTGTATATTTATCCAAAATGTTTTCTTCTACATTCATCAACGGAGGATGAGAAATAGTTGTTGAAGTCATATGAGCGAAGACCATGGAGGTTTGAAGGGTCTGTGTTTGCTAATTCTTTTTAACAAGAAGGAATTAGAATCACCAAATAATTGTGACCTACAGACATGTTGACAAGCAAAAGTAGTTTAATTTATTTAACTTTATTTCTTTCATCTCTTTTAGTTTTATTTAGATTTTAGTTAGATTAAATTGAATTAGATTTTTCTTTTCACTTAGTTTTTATATTTTTTTAGATTTTAATTTAATTAAATTAGATTTAGCGTATATCTTAATTAGTTTTTAGATTTTTTTTTGGATTCCAATTTAATTATATTAGATTTAGACTAGACTTTAATTTTCAATTAGTTTTTAGATATTTTTATATTTTAATTTAATTAAATTTTAATTGGATCTAGATTAGATTTTAATTAGATTAAGAATTGTTTTATAAATTTTTTTAGATTTTAAATTTTTAATTATATTTTAAAATTTTAATTAAATTTTCGATTTTTTAATCAAATTTTAGATTTTTAATTTAGATTTTTTAATTAGATCTTTGATTAAAGATATTTAGTTAGATTTTAGATTTTTAATTATATTTTCAAATTTTAATTAAATTTTTGACTTTTAATTTAGATTTTTTAATTAAATTTTAGATTTTTAATTTAGATTTTTTAATTAGATCTTTGATTAAAAATATTTAGTTAGATTTTTCAGATTTCTGACTTCTAATTTAGATTAAATTTTAAATTTTAGATTTCGCAATTAATGTTAGATTAGATTTTAGCTTTTTAGCTTTTTACATTGATTAGACTTTTTAGATTAGATTAAATTTTAGATTTTTAGATTAGCTTAATTTTAAATTTTAGACTTTTAGATTTCTCTATATTAGATTAAATTTTTAAATTTTTCGATTAGCTTAATTTTAAATTTTAGATTTTTAGTTTAGTTTAATTTTAAATTTTAGATTTTTAGATTTCTCTATAAATTAGATTGAATTTAGATTTTTTAGATTAGCTTAATTTTAAATTTTAGACTTTTAGATTAGTTTAATTTTAAATTTTAGATTTTTAGATTTCTCTATATTAGATTGAATTTAGATTTTTAAATTAGTTTAATTTTAAATTTTAAATTTTTAGATTTGTCTATATTAGATTAAATTTGAAATTTTTAGATTTTTAGATTAGCTTAATTTTAAATTCTAGATTTTTAGATTTCTCTTCATTAGATTAAATTTTAGTTAGATTTTTCGATTAGATTAATTTTCTTAATTTTATTTTTTATTTTTATTAGATTAATTTAGATTGAGATTAAATTTAGTTTACATTTAGATTTTCTAATTTAATTTGATTTTGCCTAGTTCTAATCAAAAAGATTTTTTCTAACTGATAGCTTAGATTAAATCTTAGGTTAATTTTAATAATTACCTTTAACCTAGAATAATTATGTCAATTTAATATCAATTTTAGTTTAGATGGTCTTAATCAAGAATTAATTTGGATTAATTATGGGATTCACTTAGTTAGGTTTACATTAAACTTTAATGTTGTTAATTTGATTAATATCCTTTTTCTTTTTTTTTTTAGTTTAATTTTGATTTTTATGACTAATGTTTGACCTTTTTTTTTCTAGGCTCGAATGATCAAGATTTGAACATTCAACTTTCGCTTGTCAAAGATTGGAGGCTCAAAACCACTAATTTTTTTTTGTAGGGCTCTTACTTTAGTTTGCTTTATTTTGAGTGCCTTTGTTCACATAGAATGATTAGCAGGCCTAAAATGAACTCAATCCCTTGATTTGACATCATAAGAAAGTTTAAAATTTACTAGTGCTTGCATTGTCTTGTGGTCTACATTTTGTTTCTATGAAAGTATGCACTTTTGTAGCACCATTTGGCAATCTTGAGAATCATAAACACCTTTAGACATTTTGTACAACCACACACACATTTGTATTTTGGAATTAAAATGAACAATATTGTGAGTGTGAGTTGGAAGCTTCGTGTATACACTCTCTTGGCACCTTAGAGTGATCTTGGATGACCAAAAGAAAAGTTTTCAAATTCAGTTTTGTTTACCTTTAGAGTGGCCTCCCTCAAAAGAGGGAATGACTCCAACTAATTTTTTGCTTGAGCTGGTATATAAAAGGATAAGACTAAACTATCATGTCCTCATGGTATGTAGGACTTAGTCATGTAATGTCATTCAAAATAGGGTA
>CM021100.1:469484065-469494304 GCA_007115665.2 Sequoiadendron giganteum
TTGATCATGTCTTTCAGGAATTTGACATACCTTGCCCACACTTTACCAACCTCAAGGATATCAATATGTGTGTTGACTCATTTTATGAATCTAACCCATCCAAGATCAAAGATGGGAAATCCTGAATAGAATCCTTTTGGGATCCTGATAATACCTCTATCTTTACCCTATCCATTGCTTCCCCATCATTCACTAACAAGGATAATGGCATCTCCCTCATTTACCCATAATTGATCGATTGGGACCAATAAGATCCACCTACCTTGGACATATTTAAAAATGATGAGGTCATTGCTGAATCTATGGGACTACAAGAGGGCATACCACATGGGAACCATAAGGCTAGATTCACTATAGATCTTGATGCTACAAAATGTTTCAGTGAGACTGTCCCACCCTCTAGTCACAAAAATGAAGAAAATTAAATAAAAAATGAATGGTCTCTAGGTGAAAACCGCAAGGCGCCTTCTAACCAAGCAAAAGTAAAAATAAAGGATGTATCTAAGGATAAAAACCTCTCTGAGACACATGAGGATGGAGGGTTGGAATTTCTCCCAGTCAATCAAGAGAGATCCCTAATTTTGATCGAAGATGTAATAGAAGTAAACATTGGTACTATGGATAATCCTAAGACTATTCTCTTTGCAACATCCCTAACATAAGAGGAAAAATCAAAATTTCAAGCATTTTTCACAGAAAACCAAATCAATTTTGTATGGTCTTATGATGATATGCCAGGGTTGGATCCAAATTTGGTCTTGCATCAACTACCATTGCATCCAAATGGAAAGCCCATTAAGAAAAAGCTTAGAAAAATGCACCCTTAAATAGCCTTGCTGGTCAAAGTCAAACTTAAGAAATTATTGGATGTTAGTTTCATAAGACCTACTGACTATGCAGATTGGATCTCCAATCTTGTCCCAATGACCAAACCAAATGGACAAATTCATATTTGCATAGATTTTTGGGACTCGAACAAAGCATGTCTGAAGGATGACTTCTCACTCCCAAAAATAGACATCATAGTAGACCTCACGACTCACTATAAGATGTTGTCCCTCATGGATGGCTTCTCAGGATATATTCAGATCTGTATGGATGGCTTCTCAGGATATATTCAGATTTGTATCACTCCTAAACACTAGCACAAGACTACATCTATCTATTCATAGGGTGAATACCACTGGAATGTCATGCCCTTCAGACTAAAAAATGTAGGCACAACCTATCAAAGATCTATGACCACCATATTTAATGATCTCATGCACACATTGATGGAAGACTATGTTGATGATCTTTTGGAAAGATCCTCGACACGTGGTGATCAATTAAGATTCCTAGACAATATTTTCACATGGCTAGAAGAATACAAGGTTTGCCTAAATCCCAAAAAATGTGTCTTCGACGTGACATTAGGAAAGCTTTTGGGATACATTGTTTCCCATTGAGGCATTGAAGTAGACCTGCCAAAAGTTAAAGCAATATTAGACATGCCTCCACCTAAAGGAATCAGTCAAATCCAAACACTACAAGGTTGACTCAAGTCCATTAGGCACTTCATTACACAACTTGTAGATAAATGTCAACCTTTTCAGTATTTGTTATGTAAGGGAGTTCCTTTTATTTGAATAGACAAGTGTGAGGAAAATTTTCAGCAGATCAAAAAGTACCTCTTTATGCCTCCTATCTTGATGCCACCTATTGATGGAAAACCCCTAATTCTATACATCTCAGCTAGTACAACTACACTGGGGGCATTTTTTGCTTATAATGACCATGAGGAAAAGGAACACTTAATCTATTACATTATTCACACTTTCAAGGGGTATGAGCTTAAATATAGTCCAATTGAATGTGCTTGGATTGTAGTGGTTTTTTCTGCTCAAAATTTGAGACACTACGTGCTAAACCATCAAACTAAGCTTGTAGCAAAAATAGATCCTTTGAAATATCTACTCAGTAGGGCAGCATTAACAAGACGATTGGCTAAATGGGTCGTGATACTTAGTGAATATGACATTCAATATGTGGAATGTAAGGAAATAAAATGACAAGTCATTGTTGATCAACTGGAAGATGCACCCACACAAGCTGATCACCCTTTGGTTTCAGATTTTCTTGACGAGTCAATATTCACACTAGACGTAGGAGTAACATGGAAATTATATTTTGATGGCTCAGATACTAATCATGGATCAGGTGCAGGTATACTAATTGTTACCCCTCAAGGTGATACAATCCCTAAATATTTCAGGATAGCCTTCCCATTCACAAATAACATTGTAGAATATGAAGCCCTTTTGACAGGATTACGCATGGAAATAAAATGGAAAATGAAAAGTCTATAGGTCTTTGGTGATTCACAATTGGTGAATTGATAGGTCAATGATGACTATGATACTAAGGATGAGAAATTGACCCCATACAAAAGAATGGTTGATAATTTCAAGAAATACTTTGCATACATCTCCTTTTTGTAGGTACCATGTATTAAAATAAAGTAGGAGATGCCATGGCAACTATTGGGTCTCTTTTGGACATTCCTAATAATATGTCATAGTATGAGTTCTTAGTGGAATAATTGTTAGTTCCTTCCTTTGATGTCCTAGAGTCTAAGATGGTATGTGAGCTTGTTGGCCCCAATTCCCCTTGGTACCAAGATATTTATGACTACTTACATTTCCAGACCCTACCACCCAACCTTTCCAACAATCAATGCAAGTCCTTCATTCGTAAAGCCACTTGTTATGCCATCATCAGGGATACTTTAAATAGACGTAGCTCTCACACCACCTTACTCAAATGTCTCAATACTAATGAATCCCAAACTACCTTATGTGAAGTACACGAAGGTATATGCAGAGCCCATTCTAGTAGTCTAATCCTAGCTAAAAAGATCATGTGACTGGGTTGCTACTGGCCTACAATGGAATAGGATACGTATCACTTTGTGCAAAAATTTTGATAGTGCTAGATACATAGTGACCTCATTCATGCACCTACACAAGATTTGCAATCTATCACTTCACCATGGCCCTTTGCCCAATGGGGACTTGACCTTGTAGGAAAAAATTATCCCACCTCATCAAATGTCCATAAGTTCATCATCACCGCCACTAAATACTTCACAAAATGGGTTGAATTCATCCATATGACATACATCATTGATAAAAAAATCTCCAAATTCATCCTCAATTACATCATATGCTAGTATGGTGTCCCCCAGATCATCATCACTAACAATGGTCATCCCTTCAAAAATCAAGATGTCTGTGAGTTATGTGAGAAATTTCACATTCAACACTACTTTTCCACACCATATTACACACAAGGAAATAGCCAAGTTGAGGCATCCAATAAGACCATAATCAAAATTATTAAAAATACTATCAATGATGTTGGTTGTGACTGGCACATTCAGCTTAACCCTGCCCTACATGTGTATCACATGAGCATGCACACACCCACTGGTTCCACTCCATTTTTCTCTAGTCTTCATTTTAGAGGCTATCCTTCCTATCAAGGTCGAATTCCCCTCCCTATGGGTCTCCATTAAAGGGATTATTAATGATGAGGAATATCATATATCCCAGTTGCATGAGTTAGAATTTCTTGATGAACACAGACAGAGGGCCTTGAATCATATACAGGCATATCAAAACCACCTTTGGCATAGTTACAACAAAAGGATTTTGATTAGAAACTTGGACATTGGTGACTTCGTGTTGATGGAGAATCCAAAAAATCAAGCAGAACGTGAAAAACCTGGCAAATTTGAGCCCAACTAGCTAGGTCCATATGTAATAACAACATCTTTTGGTTTCGGTGCTTATTAGTTGTCCACACTTGAAGGGGAATATTTGTCAAAACCTATAAATAGCTTGCACCTACGCAAGTTCTATACATAGCTTCAAAGGGCCATGCTAAAACTGTAAAAATAGAAAAAAAAATGAAGAATAACAAAATCGTTACCTTGATGAAAACTTGGAAAATAGGCATCTTGGTGACAACAAAAAATCAAAAAAATCATGAAAATAGTAAAGATAAATAAAACCATCCAATATTGAAAACCACTTTGATGGCGCTCTAGATAAATACCATGGTGAAAACATGGAAAACAAGTGCCATGTGTAGTCAGTCTCTACTCTGTCATCTACTATCACTCTACCTGGTCTTCCACCCTCACCCATCACAATTCCTTTTACCTCCCATCATATCCCATTTGACACCCATCATAAGGCTTGGTCATTTTTATCATGACTTTCAAGTGGTTGAAATGTGTGTGAGAGTCCTAATTTTAAGTGAATCCAAGATTAAGAGATCTAAAGTGTAATAAAACCCTACCCTAATGTGTTAGGATAGGATGCATGAATAAAAAATAAAGATGATGGCGTACTTTGGGAAATCTCTAATCACCCTAATAAGCCTCAATAATGAAAATACCTTCCTTTAGGTAGAAAGTAGAATGATAATGGAGGATGGAATCACTTAGGAAACAATTTTTTAGGCTTGGTTTCATAGCTAGTTGCATCTCCCTAACCTAGAGTCCATCATGATTATTAATAGGAAACCGTCATCAATCCTTAAGAATGTTAGATCTTGAATTAAAAGTGAGCTTGAAGAGCTACAAAAACACTATAATGCTACTCCAAGACTTCAAATTTATTTGCTCCTTGCTCTTGAATACTTGAAAATCTCTTGAGTCAAAGTACAAAGTTGTGTCACACTTTTGGCCAACTTATTAGCACAAGTGAATTTAAGTATTTCTAACTAAAAATCAATTTTGGTTAAACATATGATCTTGTAAGAATCATTATAGCTAAGTTAGATATATCCACAAAATTTCCAACTAAAATTATCTGCTAAATGCATATGTAGTACCACTTTGAGGCAAATTTATCAAAAATATAGATTTATTTGAAAAAATTGATGTTTTAACAATTTCTACTCATGTAAATAACATTTTAAAAAAAATCTAAAAATACCTTTTTGTAGATCCATAAGTCAAGTTTTCAAAAATATATATTTTAATAACTAAATTATTATTTATATTTTTCTTCTTATTTTTACTAAAATTAGGTTATCAACACAAAATATTAGGTTGATTACCATGACAAGGAAATATAGTAAAACTAACTAACAATTTGAAAAAAATATGATGCACTAGATAAAAATATAAATATCAAGAGGGTATAATTTTTTTTGCATTTTAGATAAATAGGTAATATGAAATTTGACATCTAATGGAAATAGCTATATTTTAATACATGCACATTTCAATATTTATTGTAAAATATATATTTATCAAAATTTGAAAAAAATATATCGATGCTCTAAAGTTTCAAGTTATAAATACATAGAAAAAAATTGAATGAGAAAAAATAAAAGTTACTATATAAAGGTTGACATTTGACGTGACTTCATTTTTCAGCAACTAAATTAAAGTATCAATTTATAAAAAAACTATATTCAAATAATTTTTTAATTTTTTTAAAATAATACAAGCATAAAATATAGTAAAAAATAAATATTTCATTAGTTTAAATCATTTCAAAATTGAAAACATATATGTCACTTTTATATGCATCTCATCTAATCTACCATTTATTAGATCCCAAATATCGACATTAGCCAAAAATTTGAATTAGAAACCCTAATTTCCCAATCAACCCCTAAAAAGGGGCCACATGGGACTCATATGCACAAGGTGGCATATGGGTCCCACCTAGGGAAACTCATATGCCCAAGGTGGTGTATGAGTCCGACCTTAGATTTTTGTGGTGAGAAAATATCAGGGTGTTAGAAATTTGAATGCATTTGTTGATTTTATCAAGATTTCAATTGAAATAAGCCTTGGGATCTGAAATAAAAGTTCTTAGAGGTCTATTAATGATGATTTAAATGGTCATGCATGAAAGGGTAGTAAAATAGGTTCAAATTAAGTGTTAAACTCTACTATTTACAAGAAGGTAGTATAATTTTCTACACTACAGTATCTAATGTAAAACTAGTTTGGTTAATAAAAGTGTTATGTTGGCAAAGTTGATCCTAGATCTACTCACTAGAATCACTGATTTTTCCAAGATGGGGCATAACAGTGGAGGAATTTAGATCATCCAAGGGACTTTAGTGTTTGACTAACTATCTAGAAGTTGAGCCAATGTGTCCTTAGATTTGAACTTGGATGGTTGGGGGTTGGAAATGGATTTTTGATGTGATGTAATGATGTAACTAACAATAATATGAAAATGTAGAGCTCTATTATAATTTATGACCAAATGAATCAAAAAATAAAAATATAAGTTCAAGAAATGAGGAGAGAAGACACAAAGATACTTATCTTGTAAATTTGAAGTTATTTTAATTGGTCTAGAACACACTGCATGCAAGACTAAAAGCATAATTCAAAAATATTCTTTTGTAGGCTTGAACTACCTACTCTATAGCTCCTATCTTCAAGATTTGGTTGTCAAATAATCATATGTTACTAATAAAATGAAGTTTTTTTATCATATCATCTTGTAGGTTTAATGAACAAATAACCACCAATTTCTCTCGAATTAACCTTTAGATATGTATCCTACACAAATCAAAGGAGGGGAAGGGTTGTTTCATAAAGAGGCTTTCCCCTATCAGACCTCACATTGGTATTTATACCTCCATAATGGAACCGTTGATCATAAAAGAGAGCATGTCCTATTGAGAGATAGAGGATAAATAACAAAAAGTAATGGATTGATAATTTTCTAAAAGTCGCTACTTAGATCCAATGTCCCTAATATATTGAAGTCATACTCATCACCTCTTGTAGACACATAAAAATGGCCTCAACTTGCAAACCATATTTTTCTATGATGACCACGCTTCTCCCTCACATAATTAAACTATTAATTATTCCTCTATGATTATTTAAATAAATAAATTTATTTATTTATTTAAATACATCACTAATTAATCTTTACTCCTATAATTTAATAAATTTCAAATTTGTTTAATTACTCATTCTTGGCCACAAATTAAATGATTACCATTAATTATCTAATTTGTTCATTATCCTTTAAACTCCTTCAATCAAATAAAATTATTCATTTACTCATTTTTCATTCCACAAGTAAATAATTAAAATAATTATTTATTACCTCCTAGCTTATTTATATTTATGAATTAAACCCAAGAGTTAACTTTCCTCCATAAATTAAATATTTAATATTATTTTAGCTACCTCTTTTCCTCCACCATTAATTTAATTTATTTCAATTAAATCTCAACCCTTCATTTCAAAGCTTTCCCTAACCCTAATGCTTCCTATCACATTCAATCCTAGTTGTTGATCTTAGGTTTTTATCTAGTTCTAATCTTGGCCATCCATTCTCAAATAGGAATTCTTTAAAAGGCACTCTTTCAAGCCATTTTGAACACATACATAGAGTTATTCTCAACATGCTTGAGATCTTGAAAACTTGAGAACTCATTACTTCAATATTTTTCTTTTCTAACGCATAGGTGATAGTTGCACTTCAAATCTGAGGGCAATTATACCATTTCTAGCAAGATGGAGAAGGCCAATGGAGCTCATCTAATGGAGGCATGAAGACCAAGTGACTTTGTTTCATGTTTGTTTGCTTCTTGTTTTCCATTGTTCTCTATTGTTGATTGGGATTTATTTTATGCTAATTTAAATTAATTTGAATACTTCTCCTTGATACACCTTCAAGCATCAACTATAAATTGGCACGATTTTATTTGAATAAATACAAGTGTTAGTATTCAAAATGAAGTGCATGTAAAAAAAAGAAAAATCTCACATAAAACATTGCATGATTATTGAACAATTAAATGTTGCAATAATTCTAAAGATTCTACTCTTTACTGTTCTTGAATTGATTTTGAATTATAATAATGTCTCTTTAATTTTTCTTCCTTTATGCTTAGGATTAAAATGGTGAAAATACTATGTATTTTTATGTAACTCTTCTAATTTATCAAAAAATAAATCCCAATAGCTGGCACATAGGATTTGAATTCCAAATAATAAATTATCAATACTAACATATTTAAATTTGAAAAAAAGAGAGGCCTAGGGCACAATGTGCCCTAGACTAGATCCCTCCTTTTTCAAGGTCTGGTGTTTCAAGGGGAAAATATTAAATGCATAATTTTATCTTTCACATTTAATTTTTTGATAAATGTTTAAAATTGTGCATGGAATGTGTAATTAGGAAATTAGGTGCATAATTAAGTCCAATCACATAGGGGAAGAAAAAATAAGTGTGAAATGATCGAGGATCATGACAATTTACAATGCAACAACATCAAAGAGTTAGAGGGATTAGGCTTCAAAATGGATGTAGTTACAACACGAGATTCCACAAGTCTACAAATTTGTCTCACGGGGGTATTAGTAGTAGGACACCAAGTTGTGAATCTCATATGAGTTTCAAAACACTTGAGTAAGCCTACTAAATGAGAAAGGTATAGGATAGTCATAGTAAAAAAAATAGAGTCCAAAATCAGAAAGTAGAGTCACATAGAATGGACATGAACAAATTTTTGATATTAATTTTAGCTAAATATTTGGGTGTAGTACACCCTTGATTAGCAAGCTTATTTTTATAATGATCAAAGTTTAGATGTGTTCGATAGCATTTCAGTTTTATACTCTCTGATAGTGTAGGTCTGGTAGTAAATAAATTTCTAGAATTTTAGAGATTTGGGATTTTATAATCTAAAATACAATTACACAAGCAATTTTCAAATTTCTTAATCAAAAAGTGGAATTCAAAATAAATCTTTTAGATTTAAAGTTAAGAAATTAATTGATCTTAAATATTGAAAAACATGAAATTTAAAATATTTTATGATTTTGTAAAAATAACAAAGTTCTTTTTCACTTTTTAACTATATGCATATGAGTAAATGAATGCTTTGACCACCTTTAGATTTGATTTCATATTAATATGACCTAATGTAGATTTCTAAATACAATAAATATGTAGATCTAACTTTTGATGACTTAAATTTATCCAATTTGAAATTTAAATGTAATATGCTATGCATTTTTTTTATTTTTCAATACTTTTTCATGAAATCATGCATATCTAAATGATGAATGCAAAACACAGTAAGATTAAAGTTAGATATAAGATGATATGCTTCAAATTTTATAAGGTATATAAGAAAAAATATTTAGGTTTTCCAAAAAAATTTGGTTGAAGAAGAGGATTCTAGGTCTATTGACTAGATCACTAAAATCAATCCTTTTTCCAAAAACATTGGGTGAATCTAGATTGGAAAGGATATGAGATCAACAATAGATTTAGATTATTTCTTGGAGAGTGTGTAGTTTTGGATTTGGATTTTGATGTGATGCAATGATGTAACTATTAAAACTATGAAAATGTAGTGTTCGGTAATGAATTTTGAGAAACTAAAAGTAGGTAGAGAAAAATGGAATCTAAAATTATAGAAGGCATACATAGAAGAACTTGGGATTTGAATTTTAGCTAAACTTAACCACTCTAGGGAACCTTTCTTCTTAGATTAAATACCTAATTTATTAGAACTACTTATATAGGCCTAATGACCCTAATCTAGAGTTGAACTATCTTTTGGAATTGGTTGTTGGAACATCATCTATTGATAAAAATGCAAATTTTTTGACTTGACAACTTGTAAATTTTAGGTGCAAGAATGAACAAATATCCTTCAATCTTCATCCAATTCACTTTAGATCTACAACCTACACATATGAAAAGAGGGGAAGGATTGTGCCATATAGGGGCTTGCCTAAGTAACCCCATGCTAGTATTCCTACCTCCACAAAGAAAAAATTTATGATAAAAGAGAGCTTATCCTTTTGAGAGATAGAAGCTATATGATAAATAAGTAATGAATTGATAGTTTGTTCAAACTCACCACTTAGATCTGATCTCCTTGATGGACTAAAGTCAAACTCATCACCTGCAAGGAGCAATTGTTGTTGTACACATTGCAAATTGTCCTAGGTCACTAACAACAATTTTCACTAATTTTTTCGTCTAAAACTGATTAAATAATTTATTATTTAATTAGTGCTAATATTCTTTTTTTTAGTTCTCTATAATTAAATAAGTTTTAATTATTTAATTATTGTTCGTCAAAACTATTAATTAAATATTTTTTATTATTTAATTAATGTTCATCAATATTTCTTCATAACTGTTCCTCTTAGATTAAATAAATCCTTAATTATTTAATCCC
>CM021100.1:469494404-469567988 GCA_007115665.2 Sequoiadendron giganteum
GTGCATAGTTCATACCATAGTCATCTCAACTGCATTTCATATTTTTCATAATGCTTTGCATTAGCATCATTCCCATTTTAGACTCGTTCATGTACTTCAGATTATAGTGACATTTTCATTACCCTCATTTAGGCATATCTTATTCCAAAAATATCAAAAACATAGTCTTAATCTCATATCATTTACATTCCCCATTTTAAGAAAAACAAATTCTGTTTGAAACTAGATTACAAAAGAAGCACAAGGCCATGGATTTATTTCATGATGATGAATACATTTACAACTACATTATCACTTCAAATATTGACAATGATCCACATAATAATACCTTTGGAACACAAGACAACAAAAATTTGGGATCTTCATCTCATGAGCAACCAAAGGTAATAAACCTTTTTGAACAATTCCTCATTAGGGATAAAGATGGAAATATATACATAGAAGAGGTAGAGGCTGCTTTTCAAAACCTTGAAGCTACCTCTCTAGTGGATAAAATTGTCATTCTATACCCTCAAATATTCTTGGCTAAACTATTGCATGAAGGATTCAAACTACCCCAAGGACTTGATGTCGATACCTTACATGCTACAATGCCACCAAAGGACAACACACAAATAAGCCAAGGTAAATCTTCACCAAAAATTATAGTTTCCTTACCTATTGAAGCAACAAGCCAAAATACCACAACCACCAACACTTCATCCATCCTAGCAACACAATCTATGTCATAGTCCATGACATAAACCACATCACAACAATTATTCACAACACAACCCTTGGGCTCAGAATTTACTTCCCTTGGGTCATCATCTTAGGCCATAGGGGCATCCACATCTAATATCCTAGGTAAACATAAGGAAAGAAAGATTCTTATCCAAGGATCTCAATTGAACACAAATGCCATATTACAAGGTCCTTTTGTTAATACCAACACCTTGCAAGGGAAAACCATGAATGTTCCATCTAGCCAAAAGATAAACACTTTGCATAACTATAACCCTTTTCAACAAGGACATAGGACACACACATCAAACCCTTTAAACATATCATATGGATCATCTTTTGGACATCAAAATCCAGATGGACAAATACATTACAACATAGCCACTTCACAAATTCCAACATATACATCACACATTCATACCTATGGACATGGTCAAAATCCACCTCACATTCACCACATGTCATCTCACCATAATACAAACATGGCAGTTCAACATAATATCACCCAAAATCCTATAATAGATGGCTTGACTTCTCAAGTGGCTGCATTACAAAAACAAGTGAAAGGAATGCAACTATCAACCAAGAAAACATACACATCACATGACTTACATCCATATCCATATGATCCTAGCATTTACATGCCACCATTCCCTCATGGGTACATCATACCTAACTTCACTAAAAATAAGGGAAAGAAAAATTCACTTGAACACATGAGGGAATTTAACATGACATGTGTAGATGTGGCCTTTGAACACAGTTACTTGATGAGACTATTTCCTAGAAGTCTTGTCAGTCCTGTACTTGAATGGTTTGTATTACTACCTAAAGGATCTATAAAATAATGGGATGAATTAGCCAACAAGTTCTTGGAAAACTATGCCTATAACATTGAGAATGGTATCACAATAGCCACCCTATGCCACATGACACAAGATGAGGGTGAAAAATTCATTAACTTTTTCCCAAGATGGTGTAGCATGGCAAGTAGATGTCTTGTTGAAATTCCTAAAAAATAAAAAGTTGATATGTTTGTCCAAAATCTTAGATCCAAATTAAAACATCCATTGCAAGTGCATTGTTGTACAAAATTTTCAGAATTGGTGGAAAAAGGTATGATATTTTAAAAAGTCTTGATAGCCAAAGATGAACTCACATATGGCAATAAAAACCAACACAACCAACACACCTCTAACAACAAAAGAAATTTTTGGTCATGCAATAAGAATGTAAAAAATGATGGAGTCATAGATTCCAAAGCTATGAATAGAACATGTGTCACATTGACTCTCAAAGCACCTAACGCATCATATGTTTCTAATCAAGAAACTAACACAATACAAAAAAATCAACAAAGGGACCCCCAATAAAACCAAGGCAATACACATAGAGACAATACACTCTGTTATCAGAACCAATTGAATTTTTCCTAAAGAAGTTGATACAATCAAATGTTATGTAGTTCCTAGAGCCAAAACCATATGATCCATGAAAATTCAAACCCTCTTGGTGGGATGATAATGCCTTCTATGAATACCACATCATTAAAGGGCATAAAACCTTGTCATGTCATCAATTGAAGAACATAATTCAAGTCTTAATTGAAAATGGTATCATAGAGGTTGAGGGACAACAAAAAAATTCCAATAAAGATCATACAATTTTTAAGAATCCATTGCAAGATCATGGAAAAGCCTCCAATTTAGGTCAAAAGATAGATAGCCATACCAATTATACCAATGCCTCTTTTGACTAAAAAATTACTAATTACCTCTGAGATGCTGATGATCATGTTAACATAATCACCATTAAGAAACAACCTAAAATTATTGTCACTACTTGTAGAGCTAAGGTTACCATATCTGGTCCTCCTTCAAAGCAGCCATAATCCAAAGCCCAATATAACCTTCTTGACCAATTGGGAAAGACAACCACACAAATTTCCATCCTTGAGCTCTGTGCATATCACCCAAACACAAAGCTATCCTTGATAAGGCTCTAAAAGAAACCTTTATCCCTACTAACCTAGACATCAATTGATTTGAAGCCATGGTTGGATACTTGGCCAACTCCCAACATGTCTCTTTTTCTAACAAAGATTACTCTACCTCCAAGTTGAACCATAATGACCCATTGCACCTTGAGATCTTTATAAACAACAACAAGGTCAGACGAGTCCCAATAGATGCCAGAGCAGGATTGAACAGTTGCACTCTAAAACTAGTGAAGGTATTTGTCCTATCTAAACATGTGTGGATAGAACTAAGAGAATTTTCATCAAAGCCTATGATGATGAAGAACGTTCTTTTGAGGGTGTTATAATACTGCCTATCAAGATTGGACCGACATCACTAGATACCACATTCCAAGTCCTGGATCTTGAACTACCATACAACATAAGCCTTGGCCAACCATGGATCCATGCCATGAAAATTTTCCCCTCTAAAAACCATTAATGTATAAAGTTTCCTTACAATGGCACTGAAATCAAAATCATTCACGATCCTAACCCTATTCAGTAATGCACTAACCTGAGAGAGGTCCCTGAACATCAAGTCCCTATAAATCATGAAGCTACAACATATGCTTCATCCAATTATATGGATCCATCCACTTTGACTAAATCCACCACATTCACCATTCCATCCACCGATCCAAATATTCAAATCCAAGACAAGAGGTGTGTGGAATATCCTATAAACACTTCCTTTTGCATCACCAAGCTACCAAAGTCTCTAAAGACCTATGGTAAGATCGTCTACAAGATGGAACCTAAAGTTTTCTTTAAAGTTCCTCCCACTACCACCCTCACAAGTTGGGGAGAGTTAAATAAGGAAGACATTAGGATATTTCAAATTGGATTTACAAAGATGAAGAAGATTTAAAGCCGCTACCAGCAAAACAATTTGGCAAAGGCTTTCAGATCATGAAACAAAAGGGTTATGATGGAATCAGTGGACTCGACATACACAAAAATGGAATAAGAGAACCTTTAATGCCTCTTAAATGACCGAAGAACTTGGGGCAAGGATTTGTACCAATTAGGGTGAGCACTTCAAGTACTAAGGTGCCTTCAAATAAGGATGTGAGTTCTTCAAAAGATGTTGAGACATCTGAAAACCCTACCGACACTGACCCTAATAAAGATGAATGGGATTCTTATACTACTGGTGATTATGAGCTTGATTATGTCCTTTGTGAGTCTGATACACCTCACCCATCCTTTACCAACCTTATGGGGCCCCGATGATACATCTATCTTTATCCTATATGCTACCTCACCATCTCTTATTAATATCAATGATGACATTTCCCTCATTTACCCACAACTAGTCGATTGGGACCTACCCTGGACATATTTGACAATGATGAAGCCATCACTGAATTCATCGGACTATGAGAAGGAATACCACATAGGGATCATAAGGCTGGTTTCACTATAGATCTTGATGCGACAACATATTTCAATGAGACTGTTCCACCCTCTAGTAGCAAAAATGATAAAAATAAAATTAAAAAATGAAAAAAATAAAGTAAAAAATGAAAGGTCTTTAAGTTAAAACCACAAGGCACCTTCTAACCAAGAAAAAGTAAAAGCAAAGGATGTATCCAAGGGCGAAAACCTCTCTAAGGAACCCAAGGATGGAGGGTTGGAATTTCTCCCTGTTAATCGAGAGAGATCGTCGATGTTGATCGAACAAGTAATGGAGTTCAACATAAGTAGAACAAAGAATCCTAAGATTGTTCTCTTTGTAGCATCCCTAACAGAAGAAGAAAAACCACAATTTGAAGACTTCTTCACCAAACATCAAGTTAATTTTTCTTGGTCTTATGCTAACATTCCTAGGTTGGAACCCACATTGGTCTTGCATCATTTACCATTGCTTCCAAATGAAAATCCTGTTAAAAAAAGCTTAGAAAAATTCATCCTCAGATAGCTTTACTAGTCAAAGTTGAACTCAAGAAATTACTAGATGTTGGTTTCATAAGACCTATTAACTATGCAGAATGGATCTCAAACCTTTTACTAATTAATAAACCGAATGGAGAAATCTTTATCTGCATAGATTTTTGTGACCTGAACAAAGCATGTCCAAAAGATGACTTCCCACTTCCCAACATAGACATCATAGTAGACCTAACAAAAGGTTATGAGATGTTATCCCTCATGGATGGATTCTCAGGGTATAATCAAATATGTATCGCTCCTGAAGATCAACATAAGACAACATTCATATGCCCATGGGGTAAATATTGTTGGAATATCATGCCCTTCGTCCTTCAAAATGTGGGCGTAACCTATCAAAGAGCTATGACAACCATATTTCATGATCTCATGCACACAGTGATGGAATATTATGTTGATGACCTTTTGGAAAAATCATTGACACGTGGTGATCATTTAAGAGTCTTAGAGAAAATTTTCAAAAGGCTTGAAAAATATAAAGTCTACCTAAATCCAAAAAAAGGTGTCTTCGGCGTGACATCAGGAAAACTCTCGAGATACATAGTTTCCCATAGAGGCATTGAAGTGGACCTGGAAAAAGTAAAAGATATATTAGATATGCCTCCCCCAGCAAGAATCATTCAACTCAAGAAATTGCAAGGCCGACTTCAGTCGATTAGACACTTCATTGCACAACTTGCAAATAAATGTCAAACTTTTTAAGTATTTGTTATGCAAGGGAGTTCCTTTTATATGGAAATATAAGTGTGAGGTATCTTTTCAACACATTAAAGAGTACCTCATGACACCTCCTATTTTGATGCTACCAATAGATGGTAAATCCCTAATCCTTTACATATCAGCTACCACTTCTACATTGGGGGAATTGCTTGGACAAAATGATCATGATGAGAAAGAACAAGCAATCTATTACATTAGCCATACACTAGTTGGGTATGAACTCAACTATAGCTTTATTGAATGTTCTTGTCTCATTGTGGTTTTTGCTGCTCAAAAACTAAGACATTGCATGCTAAACCATCAAACAAGACTACTAGCTAAGATAGATCCTTTAAAATACCTACTCAGTAAGGAAACATTGACAAGATGATTGGCTAAATGGGTCATGATACTTAGCGAGTATTACATTCCTAGGTTGGACCCCACATTGGTCTTGCATCATTTACCATTTCTTCCAAATGCAAAGCCTGTTAAATAAAAGCTTAGAAAAATGCATCCTCAAATAGCTTTACTGGTCAAAGTTGAACTCAAGAAATTACTAGATGTTGGTTTCATAAGACCTATTAACTATACATAATGGATCTCAAACCTTTTACCAATAAATAAACTGAATGGAAAAATCTGTATCTATATAGATTTTTATGAGCTGAAAAAGGCATGTCCAAAAGATGACTTCCCACTTCCCAACATAAACATCATAGTAGATCTAACGAAAGGTTACAAGATGTTATCCCTCATGGATGGCTTCTTGGGGTATAATCAAATATGTATCACTCCTGAAGATCAGCATAAGACAAAATTCACATGTCCATGGGGTACACACTATTGGAATATCATGCCCTTTGTCCTTAAAAATGTGGGCACAACCTATCAAAGAGCTATGACCACCATATTTAATGATCTCATGCGCACATTGATGGAATATTATGTTGATGACCTTTTGGAATAATCCTTGACACGTGGCAATCATTTAAGAGTCCTAGAGAAAATTTTCAAAAGGCTTGAAGAATATAAAGTCTGCCTAAATCCAAAAAAATGTGTCTTCGACATGATATCGGGAAAACTCTTAGGATACATAGTTTCCTATAGAGGCATTGAAGTGGACCTCCCAAAATTAAAAGCTATATTAGATATGCCTCCCCCAATAGGAATCAGTCATCTCAAGAAATTGCAAGGCCAACTTCAATCCATCAGACACTTCATTATGCAACTTGTAGATAAATGTCAGCCTTTTTCAATATTTGTTATATAAGGGAGTTCCTTTTATATGGAAAGATAAGTGTGAGGAAAATTTTCAACAAATTAAAGAGTACCTCTTGACACCTCCTATTTTGATGCCACCAATAGATGATAAAACCCTAACCCTTTACATATCAGCTACCACTTCCACATTGGGAGAATTGGTTGCACAAAATGATCATGATGAGAAAGAACAAGCAATCTATTACATTAGTTGCACACTGGCTGGGTATGAAATCAACTATAGCTTTATTGAATTTTCTTGTCTCATTTTGGTTTTTTCTACTCAAAAACTAATACATTACATGCTAAATCATCAAACAAGACTAGTGGCTAAGATAGATCCTTTAAAATACCTACTTGGTAAGGAAACATTGATAGGATGGTTGGCTAAGTGGGTGATGATATTGAGTGAGTATGACATAGAGTATGTAGAGTGAAAAGCAATAAAAGGACAGGTTGTCGTAGACCAACTTCTTGACGCACCCACAAAAGTTGATCACCCTTTGATTTTTGATTTCCTAGATGAGTCAACATTGACACTAGACACTGGTGCAACATGGAAGTTATACTTTGATGACTCATACACTAGTCATGGATCAGGTGTGGGAATAATATTCGTCACCCCTTGAGGTGATAATATTCCCAAATCCTTCATAATAGATTTCCCATTAACAAAAAACATTGCAGAATATGAGGCCTTACTCACAAGATTGTACATGGCTATAAAATGGAAAATTACAAGTCTACAAGTCTTTAGTGATTGATAATTGGTCATCCAACATGTCAATGATGACTATAATACTAAAGATAAGAAATTGACCCCATACAAAAGAATGGTTGATAGTTTTAAGCTATATTTTACAGATATCACTTTTTCTTAGATCCCATAGATTCAGACAAAGTAGTTGGTGCCATGGCCACCACTAGATCTCTCTTGGACATTCCCAACAATATGTCGCAGTACGAGTTCTTAGTTGAATAGTTGTTGGTCCTTTCCTTTCATGTCCCTGAATATGAGATGGTGTGCAAAATTTTTGGTCCCCAATCCCCATGATATCAGACCATCTATGACTATCTGCATTCATAGACATTCCCCCTGATCTATCCAACAACCAATGCAAGTCCTTCCTTCGTAAAGTCATTCGTATTCCATCATTGGTGACACTTTATATAGACTTGGCTTAGACAATACCCTATTTAGATGTCTTGACACTAACAAAGCACAAGCTACCTTACATGAAGTACATGAAGGTATATGTGGAGCCCATTCTAGTGGGTCAAATCTAGATAAAAAAATCATGCGATTGGGATATTACTAGTCTACAATGGAGCAAGATACCTATCATTTTGTGAAGAAATATTGATAGTGCCAGATACATAGTGACTGTATCCACACACCTACACAAGAGCTGCAACCTATCACTTCGCCATGGTCATTCGCTTAATGAGGACTCAATCTCATAGGAAAAATCCATCCCACTCCATCTAATGGCCACAATTTTATCATCACTACGACTAAATATTTCATGAAATGGATTAAAGCCATTCCCTTGACATACATAACTAGTAAACAAATCTCCAAGTTCATTCTCAATTACATCGTATGCTGGTATGGTTTCCCATAATGCATCATCACTAACAATGGTCATCCCTTCAAAAATCAGGATGTTCATGAGTTATGTGAAAAATTCCACATTCAACATCACTTTTCCACACCATATTACCTGCAAGGTAATGGCTAATGTGAGGCATCCAATAATACCATTATCAAAATTCTTAAAAATACTGCCAATGGTGTTGGTCATGACTGGCACATTCAGCTTAATCTCGCTCTATGGGTGTATCACACAAGTAGTTTCACACCCACCAAAACCACTCCATTTTCCCTAGTCTTTGGTACCGAGGCTATCCTTCCTATAGAGGTCGAAGTCCCCTTTCTACGGGTCTCCCTGAAAGGGCTCATTGATAATGAGGAGTACCACATATCTCGATTGCATGAATTAGAGCCACTTGATGGGCACAGATAAAAGGCCTTGACACACGTACAAGCATACCAGAACCATTTTTCCATAGTTATAACAAAAGGGTTTTGGTCAGACATTTTGATATTGGTGACTTAGTGTTGATGCAAAATCCAAAAAATCAAGCAGAACATGAGAAACCTGGCAAATTTGAGCGTAAATTTTTGGGTCCATATGTCATCATAGCATCCTTTAGTTTCGGTGCTTATTAGTTGTCTATGCCTGAAGGGGAACTTTTGGCTGAGCCCATCAACAGCTTGCACCTGCGCAAGTTCTACACTTAGCTTTAGAGAGCTAAGAAAAAGTCCTAAAAAAAAATGGTCACCCTGATGAAAACTTGGCAAAGAGGCATCTTGGTGACAATAATAATAATAATAAATAATGAAGAGAATTTTTTTGTCCAATGGCAAAAACCTGGTAAACAGGTGCCCTGGATAAGTACCATGGTGAAAACCTGGCAAACAGGCACCATGAGTAGTCAGTCTTTGCTTTTTCATCTACTACCACTCTATTTGGTCTTTCACCCTCATTCCCAAATAAGGCCTTTAAATTTTTTCATCTTCCATTCCATCTCCCATTTAACATCCATTATTATTCCTTTTCATCCTTATCATGACTTCTAATCGGTTGATGTCTATTGTCATTTTCCTACACCTTCCATCCAAGATAAACCTTGTCCCATCCCATCCCTATTGGTTCATTTTATACCCAACCAGGGAAATATCCTTGACCTACACTAGATTCTGCACTGATCATTGGAATTCACTATATCCAAAAATATCAACAAAATAAAAAATATTTCAAAAAATCCCCAAAAAATCAAAATATTTCAAAAAATCCAAAAAAAAATCAAAACATGTCAAAACACAAAAACATTCAGATAACTTCCAAAATCCCAAAAATAGAGTTAGATTCGGTCATGTCGGTCATTTTCATTGTTGAACTACATTACCTTTGTGACTATACATAGGCAAGGCCATCTATTGATGTGCCCCTTGTTGGTTAGTTTTCTAGCTGAACCTAACAATTCTCTAAAGAGTTACCACTTCTTATGATGAAGAAATTGTAAGGTTAGTGGCCAACACAATGAGCCTAGGATTTTGTGATCCTTACTACTTCACTTTTGGCTCTGTTAAACAAGGGAGGGTAATCACAAATTACATCAACATGAGATATATCAAATTAATAATAGATAGATTCATAGTTGAGTCGAAATAAACCCATCCCACTGAAGATTTGGCATATCTTTCAAGTAAATGACTATTAATTTTCTATGAATTAAAATATTCCATTCCATGCACAATTCATTCAATAATTCATTTAAAAGAGTGTAGTTCTTATTTCAAGTTCAAGGTTAGGTATGCTACGTTCTCAATTTTCTCGATAGACTTCAGTGATAAAATGGCCAATGCCTAAATAATTTGAGCAACAGAGTCAAATATGAAAGAATTTGTAATATAAAAACTACTAAATTCTAGAAGTAGATGAACTACCCTCATACTACTTTACAATCTATGAAAAATTAAAGATTCCCAAAAGAAACATTCACTACTTAGCAATCCCAAGCAATTTTGTGCAAAGTTTTATACCCTTTTAAAGCATTTTAATTAGCTTCTTGAGCTAAAGCTGAGAACATGACACAACACTCAAACATAAATATTTGAAGACAAATGACAACACCATTAGCATTTTAATTCATAACTTGTAATAAATATACATAGGAGAGTGTTTGTTTCCAAAAAAATATATATTTCTACATTTGTAGTTTATATAAAACTGGTTTAAGACTGTTACATACAGGACATCATTCCCCAAGACCATTTTCTAGCCTATTTACCCTTATCCTATTTAAGATGCCTTTTTAGAGATAAGCATTCATCTGAAACCCTATTGAAACTCAAAAGTATGACCATTGTAATGAGCCCATAAATCCCTTTTATAGAACAAGGGAAGCGACAATCATAATGCTCAACTACATTTACATTTCATTTCATTTTGAGATCATCTGCACCAAATTTCAAGGTGTCCCAAGTTGGTTACATGCCATCATGGAAGAGTAAAAGGCCAAATATCACATGACTTGCATGTAGACACACCAGCTTCTTGCTTTTGTCGATCAAAGAAGATTCTCCACTAGCAGATCCAACAAAAGCATACGTATAAATTTTAGTGCTAGGAAAATTGGCATCTCTCCTATACACTAGCTTGAAAAAATTCCACATCAACACTAGAAACAAGAAATCACATGAACGTTGAATGGGACAATCTTGAAAAAGGGGCTATGGTGTCATTGAAAAAAAAAATGGGACATAGTCATCACTCTGAGTTATTAGCCTTAGAGGATACTAGCCCACACCCTGCTCATGGTGGAACTGGAGGAACCGTCACCACCACCTCATCGGAATCATCAGATGGTACGAAAGAGAGGGCATAATAATCACCCTTGAGTTAGTGTCACCCTCATTGTCTAAAGGGATGTCAAAGAGCTCATTGGAATAATTGGGCCTCCCTAGATAAGCCTTACGATACTTGCACCTTTTCTTTGTCTTCTTTTCATATCCCACCAAATTCTTGCCTTTGAACTTGACCAATTCTTTTGAAATTGTCTAGTTCCTTAGACGATAACTGCTCCTAACACCATACTTCATAAAATTTATGCATCCTCTTCCATCCTTTGGTGTATCAGGAGCTCCCTGTGTATCATCTTCATCCTCTTGAGTATTCTTCTCATACTTGAGCAAGCTTAGTCTTCTAGACCTCCGAACTAGTCCAATAGACTCCTCAGACTTATTCATCATCTCAGAAACCTCCAGCCAATTCTATTTTCTGACTTAAAGTCAATGCAATTTTTGAATGAAGAGTATGGAAATCAGTCCTCCTTATAATGAGCCATGCAAGTGTGCAAACCAATAATTCATCAAAGAAAGCTTTTGCGTGCATGCTGACAACATCCTACTTTGATCCCTTTAATCTTGACTGCTAATCATGATTTAAAATGCATCAACAGATAAAATATCATGCAACCATTCATAATTGAGTTTTATTTGTGCTTTGATGCCCCTTTTAGAACAAAAATTAATTGTGTAGATAAACATCCACTCAATACTTAGCATTAAAAACCATCTTATCAGAAATAACCACTCACCTGTGGGAAATATTTCACTTGTGTTTCTCCCTGTCAAAACCACGAGGATTGATAAAGATCCGATCTCAAGATATCTTCTCGTACAGTGCCCTTGTTTATTACCATCCATTTCACACATATCAAAGGTTGACAAAATTGATGACTGAGATTTTAAGCATGTGCCTTAAAGAACAGAGCTAAAAATAGTGCAATTTATAAATAATATCCCCTCAACCAAATTTGGAAGAATTCCATCTTTATTAGAAACCAGTCAAGCCCATTTAGAAAGTCCACATGGAAAACACTCGCTTTCCCATTGAAAGATACATGACATAGTCGGGGCCCACATGTGATGGTGGGGAGTGGCTAATATTTACCCATGTCACTAGTTATCAACCGCTAAAACCAATCCCATGAAAAAAAAAAATGACTATTAAATCCCATCAACCACATTAACAAATAGGTGTCGCATTGCCCGCTAGCCCACAAGACTACCACTTCATACTACTGCAAATGAATAGGGCATACGAGAAAACCTAGATGAGAACACATGTCACACCACATATTGTTGATCATCCTTCAAACAACATGTACCACCCATAGAAGGAACATATTTACCTTTAGAAAGTACCACATGGCCATCTCCCACTAGCTCGTGCCATATAAATAATACCAAATGAAATAAGATGGGCTCAGGGGGAACAACACAGATTTGACCACGTCATCAGTCCATCAGTCATCAATCCTCTTTCAAAAACACCAGTCATCCTTACCGAAAGGACCGGGCCCAAAATTATACCTTACACAAGGTTGAAGCCTACCAACCCGTATGCATAAAGTAAGAAATAATAATTCAAGACGATCATATGGGGAATGGTCCTGATTAGCTCAATTGATAAAACAACCCATATGAAGCTCTTATCCTACACATGCCACAAAGTTTATCCATAAAAGAGGGGCGTTCCTAGGTGAATGAGGTGATGACCCATAACGAAGGCAAAATATTTTAAAATTTTCTTTAGATCAATCCTTCGACCTTTAATACCAAAAAGACATGAGACAACCATTAACCATAAGACAAGTAGTTAGTAAATTAATGATTACAATGGCATAGATGACAAATTAGATGACAGGGAACTGGAAAGACAGGTCACTATAAAATTAGAATGACCAAGGGTTTTTAAGCCAAAATTTAAAGTCCCACAAATATAAAACCCTGTCACAATAATGGGAATATTGACCCTACAACATGCACAAAGGATGAAACCAAAAAAAAATCATAATTTTTTCATAGAACCAAAAAAAATTTTGGGGTTCCATCACCCCTAAGGAATTAGGTCAGTCCTTTAGGTTTGTCAAATAAATAATCAAATCATGATTTGATCTTTTGTCGTTAAAACAAACTCAAGGGTCATGTAAAACTACGAGGTCTCTATGCATTGCTACATAGGCAAGGCCATCTATCAATGTGCCCGCGACAACCCCTAGGTCAATATTTTAGGGTTCATTAGGTGGGTAAAAACAAATCAGACACTGTCAACTCAGATGAAACATAATCATCTATACTTGAAACACAAAAATCCCAAATAAAAAAGATGAGCAATCTAACAAGTCTGTAAGTCAAATCAGTTATTTGTCACATCAATCAAACTAGTCAAATTGATCAAAACTAATGGTCTTATACATGATGTGTCCTTCCTGAAACAAACCTTGTCATTGTCACACTTTGTCATTTGCTTTATACAAGTAGTTGCATGATAAAAAAAAGACTTGATGTCTTATACGACATGTTTCTTATCTTGAAACCAAGCTTTGTCCAAACAATCAACCCATCTCTCACTTTGTCCCTTAATGCACACTGACAAACACTTATTGGCAAACAATTTGAATGTCAGTTGATCTTGTTGGTCTATTTTTTCTTATCTTTTGGATTTTTTTGTTCATGTTACTCGCCACATCAAGGATTTCCCATGAATGATTCAAAGGAGCGAGGATGTCTCATGACTTATCTTTTATTTGATTGTTGTCTATAGTTTGTCTTTACAAAAAGATTTGGGAAATTTTTCCCTTAGTATGAGTTAGGACATTCCTTGTTTGTGATTGTTAGTTTTTTTAAGAAAAAGGGATTGCATCATCGCCCTGGCTTTCTGTGCCATGGTGCGCCACATCCATTTTGCAAAATAAAAAATGGATTTTTAAAATAAATTGCACTTATGAAAGCAATTGTTTCATCGCTACTAATTGTTCTTCATCTAATTTTTGTTAATTTACTAACACTTCTTTAGTCCAATAAATCAATCAATTAGACAATCATCACTTGGTCAATCTATCAATCAATTAATCAAGAATCAACCATCATTCTTTACTCCTTACTAAACATTTGTCTCTTTCATCACATTTCATCTTTCTTTAACATTCTTCTTATTCCGAGAGATCATTCATGCCTTTAATGCACAAAAAATCTCTCGAGGGTGCATCCTACCTCCATCTCTCAGTCTATTGGGGTATGATCTTTTAATTTTTCTTTGAAACAACACTCAAAATATAATTGTCTCAAAGAGGGGAAAAATGTAGACATTGAAAATTATGCTGGGTCACCGATAACACTTTTCACTAATTTTTCATCTAAAACTGATTAAATAATTTATTATTTAGTTAGTGCTAATATTCTTCTTTAAATTCCCTATAATTAAATAATTTTTAATAATATAATTATTGCTCTTCTAAACTATTCATTAAATAATTTTGATTATTTAACTAATGTTCATCACTATTTCTTCCTAACTATTCCTCTTAGATTAAATAATTCTTTAATTATTTAATCCCTTACTTGATCTTTCCTCTCAAATTAAATAACTCTTTAATTATTTAATTTATCTTCAATTTCAATCATCCCTGTCATCAATCCAATTGATTAATTCGTTCCATCGACTAACCATTTGAACATTAACATGTCCTAGGGGAATTAATTATTTAATTAATTTCCCCCCATATCCTAGTGTGATAAATAAATAACACTTATTTATTTGTTCCATTTCATCTTCTTTGTAATTAAATAAATTCATTTTATTTAATTACCTAATTTAGGCTCATAAATTAATAAATTATATTTATTAATTTATTGCATTTATCCTTCTAACTTGCTAATTTTGAAAGGTGAGGATAAATCATCTTATTTAAAATCATAAAATCTTTAATTATCCTCATGTAGATTTCATTCCCACTTATCTCTCCCACTTTCTCTCACTTCACTTCCGCTTTTCTCTTCCACTTTCCAATTTTTATTCCCACTTATCTCTCCCAATTTCTCTCACTTAATTATTTCTCCTTTTCCACTCATGACCAGGCCTAGAATTTGATGGTCACCCCTACCTATCATATAATTTTTTTATGACGGTTTGGTCATTTTATAACCTTTCAATTGATGTTTTAAGAAAATTATAAGTTTTCAAAAAATGTTGAGTGAATTTTTTTATATTGAAAGAATGCAACTTACAAAAAAGCAGTCTAAAGATGTGAAAAAGAGCAGCAATCAACAACATAGTCACAAACAAAACTACAAACAACAGGACCTCTTCCTTTGGAGAACCTTCACGGTGATCAACTCAAATCGATTGTTTCAAGTGGTTCACCTTGACATTCACAACTGTACTATTCTTCCCTTGGCTACTACAGAGGATTCATCTCATCAAACCAAGACAAAAATAGGCCATAAAGTTGGAAACCTATAGATGTATAGGAGCAAGGTCTAAGTAAGACCATCAAAGAGCACCAAACTGCTACACAACCTAAAATAATAGTATGACTTCTATGCATAAAAAACCCTTACATAGGAAGCTAATCCTCAAATTCTTATTGAAGAGTCTTTTTTACACAAAGATTTGTTTCTAAATTGATTTTTAATATAGAAAATAATAAAACAAAGTAAAGATTTATTTCTAAATTGTTTTTTAAAATTTATTGAAGATAAACATTCTTTGAAAATATTTTAATTTAAGATATATTTCTACATTAATTTTTTTTTTAAAGCCAAAATAAACATTGTAAAAAAATTCATTTATATTTCTATAACAAATTATTATAAAATAATATTATAAATAAAACTATTATATTATATTATCGTATAATAAAATTTTACGGTTTGCAAACAATTTAAAGTGTCATATATACGGTTATGTAAAATTTTAGCAAGTCAAGTTATACGCTCTAATAAATTTTAAAGTTGTAAAATACGGTCTAAAATGACAAAAACGATCAAATAGACCCTCAAATTCCAGGCCTTCTCATGACTTATTTTCCAAATCCACTCCCCACTTTCGAAATGGCAGCTTTTAGTTGAAAATAAGTAGTTTCCTTATTTATTTTCAATTAACTCTTCTCTTTGTCAATTTAACTCATCCTTCACTCTTTCATATCTCCACTTCCAAAAAAGTATATTTTGATGATAATAAATACTTTCTTTAATTATTTTCAATTAACTCATTTTTTCCTTAACTTTTAAGTGCAAGTTTCCTTTCTAACTTATCCTCGCATTCAATCTTGTCCATTGAATTATATTTTCAAAATCTATAAATTGAGGACTTATTTCTTAATTTAAGGAGACCACATCTTTGATTTCCTTGTGACCATTCCATTAAATTGCTTTCAATATGTAGTGAATTTGATCACATTTGAGAGCTACACATCAAATCTATTGAAAAAATAAGGACAATAAAATGGAGTGAGAGAAGCACATGATGAGGCTTTTCATTTCCATTTCTTTATTTATGCATTTCATTCTCTCAATTTTGTTGACGTATTGGGATTTTATTTCATGATAATTGCTTTGTGGTCTCAACATTTTGATATCATGTATGCTTTAAGAATTTTCCCTAGATATAGTTGCTTGACTTGATTTTATTTGAACACCTACAAGTGTTACTGCTAAAAAATTAAATGTATTGAAAACATGAATCTAACTCACATAAAAATTTGCATGATGCTTGAATGACTGAATGGTGCAATAACCTTAAAAAATATTCTTTTGATTTCTCTTGACTACTTTTTGGATACTTGAATTTCTCAATATATTTCTTCTTATTTAAAATTATGAAAATACTTTGTATTTATATGTGATTAATCTATTTCCCAAAAAAATAAAATTCAATACCTAAAAATTAAAATTTGAATTTTAAATATGAAATTATCGACATTGACATATATAATTTTGGAGCCAAAATATGCTTTCTAGGGTGCCCTAAACTGGATTCCAACTTTTTAGGGATCAAAAGTGTCATGGTAAAAATATTAAATACATACTTTGACTTCCCATGTTTGAATTTTTGATAAATGTTTTAAAATAGGCAATTAAAATCACAATTAGGAAATTAGGTGTATAATTAAGTCCAAGCACATGGGGGAGCAAAATTAAGTGTGAAATTTTTAAGGGTGATGATTTTTGACACTACAAAAAGTAATGAAATCATCAAAAGGAAATGAACCTCTTATAATAAAATAAATTATAGATTACAAACTTGTATATAAAAATGATTAGAGAGGTAATATAAACTAGACATAATTAGAAATATTCACCATAAATCATGCATAACTTGCAAGCAATCAAATCATCTACAAATATACATTAATATCCAAAACTATTTATTATTAAATAAAGGTATCATATAAGTTATCATAATAGAAAAAGCCTTAATTCTAGTTTTTCTAACAATCTCCATGACAATTGGAGAAACTAGAAGAAAGAAAGAATTTTCCTATTAAAATAGCTAACATCAAAATAATGCAGTGTTATAGCTTTCCATCCTAAAAATTTATCAACAATCTCACACCAAACCGACAATCAAAACCAACTACAAATATATACTATCAATAATCAAGAAAATATAAATTACATGTCCCATAGAGTTAGGGTTTTAGAATCCCTTGAAAAACAGGATTACTCAGTTAACCTATCTAGTAATGTCTTGTTTTGTCAAGAGAATGGTAATATGGACACCTTACCTTGGGAACAAAGAATACCAAATGAAAAGGATTGGGAATCCAGTAGAGAGATGGACAGTCAAGATGGACTGATAAAGAAGAGAATACATCAAAGAAGAAGACTAAAAAAAAACAAACAAGGGAAGACCCCAATTGGCATTTCTACCAGATCAAGAGTTAAGGCAGATTGTGGAGCAGTAAAGAACTCAAGAGGTAAAAAGTCTTTGAAAAAGAAAAGAGAGCTGAATAGATTTTAGGATATAGCGGATGGATCTCAGAAAACCATCCCGGAATGTCTTAACTCCCCCAGTATATAATAAAGATTATGTCCTTGAATATCAGGGGACTTAATAGCCCCCACAAGCAGGATGTTCTTCACAATTTTGTTAGAGATCACAAACCTGACACTCTTTTAATTCAGGAAACTAAAATGTCTAAGGAGAAAATTGAAAAGATGAAACTGTTTCAGTATTACAGTAACAAGGGAAATAACTTGATTGGCGCTTCAAGAGGCATTGTTACTTTCTAGAATAGCCACAACATCAAAGGAGATCCGATATTGGAAGGTACGAATCACATAGTTACTAGATTCACACATATAAGAGATAACTTCAACTAGATTCAAATGAACATATATGCTCGTAATGGAAAAGGAATGAGAAAATCTTTTTGGTTGGAATTAGCTGCCATTAGGAGGATTTTTGATAAAGAAGCTTGAATTTTTATGGGGAATTTTAACACACCCTTAATGAACGGTGAAAAATTTGGGGGATTCGAGATTAATTTGGAGAGTAAAGAGGATCTTCAAAATTTCATTGATAATCAAGGGCTGATTGATCTGGATCTTCATGGAGCCTCCATCACCTGGTCCAATCGTAGAAAGGGGATGGATCTCATACAGGTCAGATTAGATAGATCTTTGATCTCCAATCGTTGGTATTTTGATTGCTATTGCTCCCTTAAAGCTCTCACAAGAATTGGTTCTGATCATTCTCCTATCAGTTTCACTGTGGATCCAATAAAAAAGAAGAAGAATACTCCTTTGAGATTCAAAAAAATGTGGATCTCTCATCCTGCTCTTAGAGAGGAAATAAGGAAATGGTGGAATATAAGAATTCAAGGAACTGCTATGTTCAGAATTGCTAAAAAATTAAGGGAAGTGAAATGTAATTTAAAAAAATGGAAAAAGGAATCTTTTGGGAACATCTTTAAGATTAAGTCCGATCTTTAGATGGATCTGGGAGAAATTCAATTCAAAATATAGAAGGAGGGCTACTTGAATGATACTAAGGAAAAAGAGAATGAGCTCCTTACAAAGATGCATGACATAATTGGGAAGGAGGAGGAGTTCTGGAAACAAAGATCTAGAGCTCTTTGGCTGTCAGCTGGAGATAGAAACAATAGGTACTTCCATCTTTCGGCTTCGAAACAGAGAGTTGTTAACAAAATATCTCATATAGATGTGAATGGAACCAGGTATGAGGAGGAGGAGGATATTAGAAAGCAGGCGAGCTCCTTCTTTAAATATCTTCTATTGGCAAGTAATGAAATAAAACAAAATGAGTAGGATCAACTAGTTAAGGCTATACCAAGAATTATCAACCAAGAAAACAACTCTTTTTTGACAGCTATCCCCACCAATGAGGAAATCAAGCAGGCTGTCTTTTCCTTTGATGGGAGTAAAGCTTCAGGTCATGATGGTTTCCCTTTATTTTTCTTTCAACGGCTCTGGGAGAATGTTGAAGAAGATGTGGTTAATGCTATTAAGGAATTTTTTGGATCCATATGTCTTTTAAAAGAATTAAATGCTACTTTCTTGGTTCTCATCCCCAAGAAACCTAGAGTTAATAACTTTGAGGCTTTTAGGCCCATCAGTCTCTGTAATTCTTTATACAAAATCATCTCTAAGGTATTAACCTCTAGATTCTTAACTTTTCTGCCCTCCTTGATTTCTCCTCAATAGAATGGCTTTGTTCCTGGTAGACAAATCTTTGATTCTATTGTTACAGTTCACGAGAACATTCATTCCCTTGTTGAGTCAAAGACTGAAGGTTTCTTACTAAATCTTGATATCTCAAAAGCCTATGATAGAATCGATTGGATTTTCTTATTTAAAATATTAAAGGCTTTTGGTTTTAATAATAGGGTTATCCAAATGGTGGAACAACTTGTGTCCATAGTTTCCATATCGAGTATGGTCAATGGATGCCCTACCTTTTTTTTTTAGAGTACCAGAGGTCTAAGGCAGGGTGATCCTATATCTCCTATTTTATTCACTATTATGGCTGAAAGTTTAGGCAGGAATCTAAAAAATTTGGTTGACTTTAAATTTATTTCTAGTCTCAGACCTTCCTCAAGCACCCTAGTGTGCTCCCATCAACAATTCGTTGATGACACTATGCTTATGGGTCAAGCTACTATGTCTAAAGGAAAATCTATAAAATAGTTGCTTGACAAGTATGGGAGAGCTTTAGGATAGTTGATCAACAATCAAAAAAGTTCTTTGTTCTTCTTCAATACTCTGGTTCATAGACAGGCCAAAGTTGCCAGAATTCTGGGTTGTAGGGTGGATTCCCTTCCTGCCACCTACCTTGGTCTTCCTTTAAGCATGAAACCTCATGAGTCTTTCTGGCTCTCATTGGTGGAAAGATTTAGCAAGAAACTTGCGGGTTGGAAAGGAGCCCTGCTAAGTCAGGCTGGTAAGCTTCAGCTCCTGAAAGCATCTCTCCAAAATCTTCCTATCTATGCCCTGAGCCTATTTAAGATTCCTGCTAAATTTGCTAAAGCCATTGAAAAATTTCAAAAAAGATTTCTTTGGTCGGGGGTTGAGGAAAATAAAAGACTCCCCCTAATTGACTGGAATCTAGTTTGTAGACCAAAAAAGAACGGTGGACTTGGCTTAAGAAGAATCAAAACTGTCAATAAAATCCTCTTAGCTAAACAAATTTGGAGAATCTTCTCTTCTTTTGGGGAGTGGATTGATATTCTGGCTAGCAAATACTTAGAAAACAACTTCTCTTCCATTATTAAGAAGGACCCCCACCTTCTTTCCAGAGGCTCTATATGCTGGAACAATTTATTCATTGGAAAAAATATTGTGGAGGATGGTATTGGATGGCAAGTGAGAAATGGTAATTGTACCAGATTCTGGGAGGACAGATGGCTTTTCAAGGAACCCATGATAAAAATCAACTCCTTCAGAGAATGGGCTGAGAATTGCAAGGAATGGTTTGGATCTTATGTGAAAGATTACAGAGTGAATGGTAATTGGGTGGACTTGTGTAGTGTTAGTCAGGCTTTGGCTCCCATCTAGTCTTCGTTGATGGCTGTTAGACTTAGTTCTGAGCAGTTGGATGATCATGTGGTTTGGATCAATTAACCCTCTGGCAACTTTTCTGTATCATCCACTTTTGCTAAGATCACTTCTTCTCTGGATCATCCTCCCTTCTGGTCTAAAGCTTGGTTCAAACACCTAATACTTAGAATTAATATCTTCTTTTGGATCCTTCTCCAAAACAAGGTGCTAACGATTGACAACCTATGTAAATGTGGATTTCAAATTCCAAATAGATGTTTTCTTTGTAAGTTGGAGGCTGAATTTGTGCGTCATTTATTCCTTCATTGCTCATTTGCTGCTTCTCTTTGGGAAAAATTCATCAGGTTATGGAACCTTCCTTGGGTTTTCCCTTTGTTCATTGAAGATCTCTTTTCTCAATGGAAAGCCCCGACTAGGAATCCTTTGCTCAGGTTTTTTTGGGATTTATCCTTACCTCATATTGCTTGGGGCCTTTGGAAAGAACGCAAAAATAGAATTTTTAGGGGCAAAGAAGCCTCTATGGATATTGTCTTTGACAAAATTGTCAGATCCCTGAAAGAAAATTTCAATGCTGTGGCCTGGAAGGACAGGAAGACCATGAATGTGGAGTATTCGTAATATGATTTAATTGTTGCTAAGGAATGCAACATCAGTCTAAATTTGTCTAGTTTTGTTATGAAGACCAAAAAGGATAGAGAGGGAGTTTGCTGGTATTTTCCACTAAATGGGTGGATCAAAGCTAACTTTGATGGCGCGGCTAAAGGCAATCCAGGCGAGGTGGGCTATGGAGGAGTTATAAGGGACCCCTATGCCAATTTCATTGGTGTGATTGCCTCACCTCTTGGATCTCAAACTAATCATCTTGTAGAGGCAGCTGGTGCTTATCACATCATAAATTTAGCTCAAAGCCTTAACAATAAAAATCTGTGGCTTGAAGGAGATTCCAAAAATATTATTGACTACCTCCGTGGCAAGTCTCCCCCCTTGTGGACCATCAACTCGTGGATTGAGGAAGCCATATTGAACCTTGCTAAATTTGAAAAAGTTAAAATATCACATGCTTATAGAGAAGCCAATGCTGTTGCGAACTTTTTTGCTAATAAAGGAGTTAGGAGTAAAGAAGTGCGTACTTGGCTAAATATTAGCGATCTTAACTCTAATGTTTGTGCCCTATTAAATTATGATAAATCACATGGAAAAGCAATGTGTTATCCCTTTAATGAGGAAAGGTTGGATCTATCACATCACAATCATTAGAATGTATGGGACTGAGCCCAGTGGAGTAATCTGCAAGAGAACTCTGCATGCTTTGTGGGTTCTTACATTTGGCGGGGCCAATTTTAGTAAAGCTTGTGTTTGGGTCTAACTCACTATGCTGGTTGATATGGGAGGAGATAGAAAGTGAACTGAGCTAGACAACTATGAAATACACATGAAAAATGCCAACGTTTGGAACAAGATTAAAAGCGGAGGGCTGATCCCTTTTCTGGAGAAGCTTCATGGCTCTAACCAAGAGGCTACGGATCTCTTTACCAAAAATTGGAATGATGGTAAATTGACCCTCTTTGGTAGGAATGTGGAACTCAGCGAAAATCTTATTGTTGATGTTATGGGATTATCCACTGAAGGGAAGAAGTTCTTTAGAGATAGGGCTTTTTCTGATGAAGCAGTGATTAGATTTCCTAAAAAGGAGAAGGAAAGGCTAAGTATGGTTAAAATTGCTAACAACTACTTCGATGTTGACACCATAAAGGCTATTTGGAGAAAGGTTCTGTGGGTCATCATGGAGTACATTATGGTGGACGGGCACTTCACAAAAGTCTATGGCTACCACTTTTCTTTTCTCAACCATTTCCGATACAAGGTAAGGGTCTCTATCCGCTATTATCTTTACTGCTCCTTGAAGAAAAGCTTGGAGGACAATAAGAAAAACCATAAAAGATTCCCCATTCTACATACTAGGTTAATAAGGTTGATTTTTGAATATCTCCATGTGCCCGCTCTTGCTATTCTGGAAACCAACCTTGATTCTGAGAGTGATGATACTGAGCCTAGTGGCTCGGAGTATTTCCCTAACTCTAGTCCAGCTAGAAATTTCCGTAGCTTGCATGCTGTTCCTTCCAGGAATTCTAGAAAAACCCGCGTTGAGCTTGAGCCTGACAACCCCTCCCTTAAGATCATCTCTTTTGATAAGAAAACCTAGGCCAAAAGCCTTGTTTCCTACTCCGAAGAGTCCTTTGAGTCGAAGGAGTTTGATGCCAACAAAACTGAGCTTTGTGCTGATCCTTTGTCAGACAAACACTTTAATGATAACTCCCCTGTTACTCCTAACCCTGAGATTACGTTCCCTAATACTGGAAAAGATCTCTTTTTGGATTATCTAAACCATGCCAAAACCAACTCTGAGTCCTACTCCAAACTCTTGGAGTGGACTTTCTCTGAAATTAATGAGCTGAAAATTAAAAATTGGGCCCAGCAAAGTAAGATTGATGAAATGGGCACTAAGATTGCTGAGATGGAAAAGAAAGAAGTGGATCACAGTAACAGAAATATTGACTCCAAAGCTAAGAGCTTATGGAACACAATGCCATAATCATTAACGTGATGACTGAGAAGCTTGATAAAGCCCAGCAGGGGTCTCTAGTGGTGGATCTAGAGGAAACTGTGGATAAAAGCCCAGATATGAAAGCTGGCATTTCCAAAAGAACCAGAGCCAACCTGAAGCTCAAGGCCCCCCTTACTCCGAAGATGATTCAAACTTTTAAAAAGGGGGTTAAAGATATGCAGAATCTGGAGGCGGAGATGGAGTCTATCCTCAAGACTCTAAATTAATGGCTGGGGTTTTCTCTGTGCTTTCTTTGCTGTGCCTTTCTTCTTGACCTTTTTGATCCTTTCTGCTTAGTTGTTGCTGGTCATTCTTTGGGAAGCTATTTTTTTTTTGTAAGACTTTAGTGTCCTTTTTCCTACTTTGTAAACTTTGTGGTTTCGGGTCCTTGTAAAACCCGTTTTACCCTTTTATCAAAATAAGAAATCATGCTTCAAGAGTGAGAATGGTTTAGATTTAATGTCAAATAGTACACAAGAAATTAATTGATCGCATTCCATCACATGCACCTCAATCATCTCTTATAGGAAGATTCAATATATAGAGTAAACTTAGATGAACTAAATTACTTCATTTTCATACCTCTTTAATTCTCCAAAAGATACAATTGACCAATACAAGTTTCACCATTACAATTCTTAATACTTAAGCAACAATTTCTTCAATCTAAAGTAAATCATGTGCATCTTTTTAATTTAAACACCTCAATATGCTTTCAGATAACAAAATAAAATAACATTTCTAATATTAAATGTTGAAGAAATATTGATGATAAATCATTAGGAAAAACTCAACAATAAAATTTTATGTCTTAGTATAGAGATGAGGAATTTGATTTCATTATTTTCTATAGACCAACTATCAAATTGCCAACTTTAGGTTAAAGAAAGATGTTTAGGAATAGTCCAAATTCGTAGCCATCATTATCATGAGTTCATCTAAACAAGACTAATTAAGAAATTTATCCAACTATAAAAACTAGAATCAAATTAATAATAAGCTATGGTATTTAATTCTATCATATTCAAGGATAATATGGATATCAAGCATGAAAGGTTGAACTAGATTGTGTAAAATTTTATGAATATTAAATTTAAAATCCATGAGATCCACTAAGACTTGTAAAATATTATGGCCATTGACATACAAATGGGAGAGCCTAAAATAATCAAGATATATGATAGCTTTTAACTATTGAAAGAGCATGATCATGAACATCAAAGATAAAAAAAGGAGCCTAGTACATGGATAGAAAATTTATGGAATTTAAATAAAATGATGTCAAATGTGTTATGTAAAAGGAATTAAATAAATTAATAACTTCTAAAGGGGCCAAAGATGATAGCTAAAAGTTAGTGTAAATTTATTCAGGAAAACTAAGCACACATATAAGATTTAGAATTTTGAATATAATAAGTCCAACCTCAAATTGTACATGACCTTGTTGAAGACTCAACACTAGCTTAACAACATAGTAGGACTAGTATGAGCCAAATACTTACCACATGGTTCCATTTGCTTTGTTGAAGAAAATTAAGTTTCCAATAATTTTCATCCACATCCCTTTGAAATAAATGGGAGGATTTATTTGTACACCATAAAAGTGTGGACGTGAGTCCAAATTTTGTGTTATATTGTACTAAATGTTGATTGGTTATACTCTACAGTGTTTACACATTTTCTGGATCATCAACATTGAGGCCATAGATTGCAAAGAAAGTTACAAAAAAACTTTAGATTTTAAAAATAAAATAAAATTATTTATCAGCTTATGCTTATTCTAGCATTTTGTTCATTTATTTTGTTTGTTTAAAATTTATATATACCTCATAGATAGTACATGAAAACTGCATATGTTGTGCTAAATATGATCATTTAAATGTTATACTAATGTAGAAAAGGCATTAAACAAAAGCATTTTGTTTGGTGATAGAATTTTTTATTAGAAATAACTAGGATTTTTTTATAACAGAAAAATCATATATTATTGTTTATGTTTCATGGATATTATTACAAAAGAAACTATATTGGCTATAAAAAGAAGTGTACATTTAGGATGAAAAAACTTTATTGATGAAAAGTTCAAGGTAAAAAAAAAACTCTGGCTGTAACCGAAAGAAAGATAGGAGATTATTGTTTTGCAATGCATCATGGTGAATTTTAGGCTCATGATTATGAGAATAATAGTAAGGTCTAATGGGGAGGCTTTGGGATCTATTTTCATGGAGTGTGCTACGAGATTAATTGGAATCTTTTCCTAAAAAATAGCAGTCCTACTTTCTAAGATTGGAGGATTTAGTTAGTGAAAATAGGATGGGGCTAGAAATTGCTCCACCAGCTCAAGAAATTTTTCTACCATTTGTGGATTAGGGGAGAAGACCTAGTATCCGCCAAGGCTAAGTTCACGCAACCATAGAATCTAAACCATGCATCGAATCGAAAAAAAATTTATGGGTTTTTTTCACTGACAAGTTAAGTGCTTATAACTAAGGTTTTGGCTTTTGGGAAATTTGGTAGAGTGCGGGAGCATTGGATATGCGTGCGGAGGTCAAAAAGACACCTTTTAGAGGTGTCGTCCACTCCCCGCCACCTAATGCCCCAGTACCCACCAACTATAACCACCAATTTTTTTTTTTAAAAACACCTAAATGTGTCACTATTAACATTTAAATAAAACTATTATATCATTCAAATCCGCTCAAAATTCAATGGGTCTAATTCACGTTGGCACCTTAAAAAATTATTTTCGTGCCCATTAAAAATCACTCCTACATATTAATCTTCTTACTTTAGCACCAGACACCAAACACATTACACCCAAATTAATCTTCATTTGGGGTCCGATTTAAGCATATGACTAATGTTTTTTTGGTGGGTACCCCATTATTTTTCATCATTTTACCGTGCGTGCTCTCTAGAAGGTTCTCACGGTGATGGAAGCAAATGACGACTGCTCTCCACAGCTCCTGCAACTTCGCACACCTTCAGGTAACATCAAAGATCATTTTACTTTGAATATGCAAACAATGGTACTGGTTAATCATTTTCTTCTACATTTTTTATGACTCGTGAAGGGTTTATTTGATGATTGAAAAAATATTACTGCTTGTTTATGAAATAAGTCATTCCTCTTACATGCATTTTTTCCGTGTGCTATTTGATTTTATCGGATCATGGTGCTGGTGTTTTACACATGGGTTTTTTTGGGGTTAAATGATTTCCTCTCCTTATTTTACCGCACACTTTTAGCTTGGTAAAGTTTATTGTATCATGATTTTGTCTGCATAAATGAGAGGGGAATTTCATGGGTTTGACCACATCTCTGCAAAAAATGATTAATGGTTTGCATCAACCATTTTTATAAAAAACCCATGTTAATATGAGCATAAATCGACAAACCCATTTAGTATACACCATTTTTGTGAAAAACCTTGCTTTGTTTTTCCAAATACGGGTTTTTTGGGGGTTAAATGATTAAATACGACCTGGTAAAGTGGACTGTCTCATGATATTGTCTCCAGAAAATGATGAGTAATTTTGTGGGTTTGACCACATGTCTGCAAAATAATATTTTTTGGTCTGCTTCGACCTTTTTATAAAAAAACCATGTCACAATGGGCAAAAAATGGCAAAGCCATTTAAAATACATATGTATTTCTGAAAACCCTTAATGGATTTTTTCCAAATTCGTGTGCTTAACGAATATATCTCATGAAACCCTTGCCTGGAATATTTCGCATCTATTTGAAAATGCACTTTTGTATTCCTATGAGTGGGGAATTATTATTATGAAACCCTTGGTTAATTTCTTGTGCACATTTCTTAAAACCCAAGTGTGTAATCAATCTACTTCTATTAAAATTAATGTCCTATTTTTGTTGAATATAGCACAACTTCTTTCATTTACTATATAATGTGCTTTGTACATTCTACTTATAGTTATTTTCATGAGTTGTGCATTTAAGATTTATATTTATGCACTGTCTTTTTACTTTACTTTATAAGTAAATGAAGGTCTTTTTTCTTGTCTTTACAAGATTTGCAAAATGAATTCTCCTAAGTTTTGCAACAATTCTTTTAGCATTGTCATGAGTATATAACTCTATTTAAATACGTTTCATTTTCCTATCCAATACAACAAACTAGCATTTGTTTATATTTTTTACTTTCCATTGCACATACAGTAGACCAACATACATATATTTGTCATTTTACATTTTGTGTCTCTTGTTCATTCAACAAATCAATATATATGTGTGTATCCTTTGCCTATCCTTTGAGAATGCAAACAATGGTACTGGTTAATCATTTTCTTCTACATCTTATTGAATTTGTAAAAGAATGTGTAGAATGTTAATTATGTATATATAACACACAACTTATTGAATTTTTAAATGAGCGTGTATAATAATATATAACACAACTTATTGAATTTTTAAATGAATTTGTACAATGTTATATATAACATTGTACACATTCAATTACAAATTAAATAATTTGTTTGTTTGAATTTGTAAATGAATGTGTGCAATGTTTTATATATAACATTCTACACATTCATTTACAAATTCAATACGCTGCGTGATTGTGATTAAATTTGTAAATGAATGTGTACATTGTATTATACATTCATGTACAAATCATGTGTTTGTTGTCTCTTGTTCATTGAGCAGATTGATATATTTGTATGCATGTATCATTTAACTATTCTTTCAAAATGAAAACAATGGTACTGGTTAATCATTTTCTTCTGCATCTTTCACGACGCATGATGGGTTTATTTGATGATTGAAAAATTATTATTGCTTGTTTATGAAATAAATCATTCCTTTTACAGGCCTTTTCACCATGTGTTGTTTGGTTTTATTGGATCATGGTCCTGATTTTTTTCTCACATTGTATGTATGTATGTGTGTGTGTGTATGCACACACATACATACATATATACATACATACATACATATATATTTATACATATATGTATGTATGTATGTATATATAAAAATGTATGTCCATGGTGTGAAGTAACAACACACATCATTCTCCTTTCAAAGTGTATGTATGTATGTATGTATGCATATGCATGTATGAACATACATACATACATACATACATATATACACACATATATATATTTATGAATGTATGTATGTATGTATGTATGTATGTATGTTTGTATGTATGCACATACATACATACATATATATATTTATGAATGTATGTATGTATGTATTTATGCACATACATATATACATACATACATATATATATACCTTCCATCGCCATGAGAACTTTTCAGAGAGAGCACGCGGTAAAATGATGGAAAAAAATGGGATACTAAAAAAAAAATATTAGTCATATGCATTAATTAGACCCCAAATGAAAATTAATTGGGGTGTAATGTGTTTGGTGTCTGGTGCTAAAGTAAGGAGATTAATATGTAGGAGTGATTTTTAATGGGTGTCAAAATGATTTTATAAGGTGCCAACATGAATTAGACCCATTGATTTTTGAACGGATTTGAATGATATAATAGTTTTATCTAAATGTTAATTTATGATACACATTTAGGTGTTTTTTTTGCTTTGCAATGTATATCGGAGATTTTCTACTATGCATATGTATATATATGTTTATATGAATACATGCATGTATGCTTGTTTATCTATGAATGTTTACATGTATGCTTATGTTTGTATGACTGTATGCATGCATACAAACATGCAAAATGTCATAGATATATAAGGCTCCCCAAATAAACATCGAATCTAAATATAATGTAAAATTCAGTCATATCATCTCTAAAAACCTACGCAAGTGGTAGCTACAAATTCAAATGTTATAAAAAATTCAAATTTGAAACACAACAATCAAATTGAATGCATTCAATTGTTGGATTCAAATTCTAAATAAGAGGGACAACATCCATCGGCATTGACAATTAATCTCCTCTAGTAATATCCTCTCCATACTATAGACCATTGAATGGCATCCTTTCCACATTCCTCATATATCAAAGGTTGATGAGAAACAATGAATATAAGCTTAATAAATCTTGGTATACAATTCTATTAACATTTATATGCATTTACATATATTTATCTATTCCATATGGATCTTTTCATATGTTGAACTTGATTAATTATGTGTTGCTGTGCATGCATTATTTCAAATGTTGTATGATGTTTGTATGTTAATAGCCTCGGTTGTGACTACCTGTGGTTGTAAATATTTTCTTGCAGGCATGGGAGAACAAGGAGAGGTGGTGCAACAATGTTCATGGTGGGCAGCTTGATAAATGTGTTTTTCAACACACCAAATAATTAAGGATTTTTTGTTCAAATGGTTCTATGTTTCTATTATTTTTCTATATTATTCACTAACTAGTATGTCTTTTTATTTATTTCAATAACTATTGTCCATGTTTATTTGTTCTATTATATTTGTTTGTTGTCGCAAGCATATAAAATGACTAGGAGGTTGCAAAGAGAATGTCAAATTGCAAGATTACATTGCAGGTAAAGTCTTTCAAGACTTTACTTTGGTTGTGACCTGGTAGACATAATGTTCATTTATAATGCTTTTTTTTCATATTCATTGTAAACTTACATTGAAAATTTACAATTAGATTGATTTCCAAGTGTAGGTCTTGAAAAATTTATAATTTTAAATAGATTAAATTTTGGATATGTTGCATATAGATGTATAGATATATGTATGCATATACTTAGTTGTGTATACATACATACATACATACACACATACATATATATGTATGTATGTATGTATGTATGTATATACATACATACATATATATATATATGCATGTATACACAACTAGAAAGGTTGTAAAGAGCATGTCAAATTGCAAGATGACATTTCAGGTCAATTCTTTCAAGAGTTTACTTTGGTTGCGAGTTGGTAGACATTGTGTTCATTTATGATGTTCATTTTTCTTATTCATTGTAATCTTACACTTACAATTACAATTTATGGATATGCTACATATAGATGTAAAGTAATATATATATGTATGCATATACTTAGTTGTGTATACATATATATACACACACACACAACTATGTATATGCATACATAGTATATATATATTTATATATGTACATAATTTTATGAATTTCAATTACATAAATTTCTAAATGTACAAATATATTTTAAACAATGTTAGTTAGATGAATACAACCAACACAAAATCAATTTTGAATCACAAAAGAATAGATCATTAACTTGGACAACTCCCAAAACATTCCTAGGCTGAAATCAAATTTATTACACCATAAACATGATTAAGACAAAGTTGGAAAGAAGACAAGGAGTCTTCAGTCTTACAAAAAAGAAACTGGAAGACATCAAAGTATATAAGTTGACAACAAAATACCATTCAGTTCTACAAAATTATACACTAGTATCCTTTGGCTATCCAATACAATAGACTACTATCCTTTGACTATCCAATACAATATACTAGCATTTAGTTTTATGAAAAACACTCTAGGACACTTCGAGGTTGAAAAGTTGACAACAAAAAATCTTAATCAAACATCCATAGATCTGATTAAGAAGTGGTGTGTCCTTGGGGGTCAACAGACTCCACATCAACTGGAGAAGATGTTAAGGACTACGGACTGTTCTGTATGGCACTTGCTATCCAAGCAAGAAATGCATGATTTTCCTCTGGAGTGAGTTGTAACTATGGAGAGCAGCCTTCAGAAGACCCATTTTGTACACTGCTAAGAGAAGCAAAGATTGGAGCAAAAATGTTAACAATGTCCCTTAAAATTGGATGTTCACTTGGAAGAGGAGTTGTAGGAGTAGGAGTACTTCTATTTCTTTCTGCTCTTTCTACCTTCTTTTGGTTTTCCTTCAACTATCGAGCACTCTTTGCTTGCTCCTTTTGAAGCTCCTATTGATGTCCCTGCCTCAACTTCTCCTTTGCAATTTTTTTGTTTTTTGTAGCATGCTCCAATATCTTTTCCTCCCTCTGTGCGAGGATTGCTTCTCTTTCTGCCTTCTTTTCAACCATTTGCTCCATTTTCCTTTGCTACAATTCTTGGTTTCTTCATTTCTGTGCCTATTGTTCATTTAGCAAATTGAAGAAATCATCTAATTTCAAAATTTGAGACTGCCTACTAAGGTGTAGGACCCCATTTCCACCTGTATTAGATGATTGGTGCACCCTTTTCATTGGGAGTTGCAAAAAAATGCTTCTCCTACCTACTGGTTGTTGATCATTGACTTGAATGCATGGCACATAGTCAGCCTCTTCGTCACTTGAGTCATTACCTTCGAGTTCATCCTCATCATCATTTTGAGCCTCCTTATTTCTCTTAGTTGTGAAGTAATGGATGACATCTTCAAGATCAACATCTGGTGGTTATGGCATGGACAACCCTTCATCCACTTGACTAAAATTGAGATGTATTCCTAGGTTCAAAGCTACATCTTGAAATTCAGATGGTAGATTGAGGCTCTCTTCATTTTTTAGCTGCCTGATTACATGATTGAACTGCTAGTTTTTGTTCAATTTTTTCTACCTCAATGTTTTCTAGGAAATATCCTTCTTTGTTTGTTGGATTTGGGGGAATTCTTACAGAAAAGGTGTCCACAAACTATCCAATTTTCTCCTCATTCCAACCTGCTATTCTCAAACATGTTTTCGCTGCCATGAACTGTGCCTCATCATCAGCTGTATCACCCTTTGTTTCTTCTCCCAATGTGGTTCCTTCCTTTTCAACCACGAAAGCTTGGCTTGGCCCCATGTCCAATTCAAGTGCATGTCGATCTAATGGCCAAATTCTTGTTCTTCTAAAACCACTTGCAATGTTAGTAGGAGTCAAATCTTGTGCAAAATATTTGCTGGCAAGTGTTGCCAACTTTACCCTTCCAATGTCAAGTTGAGGATTTTCAGAGATCCATATACTCCTTTGTTGTTTGAAGTAGTTCTTAAATGTGAGAACACACTAACATCAAGGGGATGCAATTTGTGGCTGCAATGTGCTGGAAGTGTGAGAAGATCTATTCCCATAGTCTTTGCTTCTTCAATCATTTTGAATGCCACATGATTGCCATGACCATCAAAGATGAGAAGTTGTATGTTGGTTGGTGACACCCCACTTGGGACATTTCTTGAAAAGTGTTTTAACCATTCCACAAATAATTCTTTGGTCATCCAAGCATGCTCTTGGATTGCCATGCATGCCCTTGGCTCATAGTTAACAATATAGTTTATAATGTTCCTTTTGGACCTCAACAAATAGTAATCGGGTATAGCTTGACCTGCTGCACTAACACGAGCTAGAATAGTGATCCATTCTCTACTTTTAGAAATTAATTGTGGAACACATTTCCTCCCTATTTTTGCAATAACTCTCTTTACACAGTTTGTGCCAGTCTGGACACCTATTTCATCACAGTTCCATATTTTGTTGGGCCCATAATTATGTTTGTTGTACAACTCCTCCAAGTTATCATAGAATGAAGAAACTATTTCTGGGTGTAGCATTATAGCTCGATTTGTGTCCACTCTTTTGAATGTTCAAATTGTTAGATCAAGATGCCTTTGATGAAAGGCAACCCACCATGACCTCCCCAGTATCCCATTTGTAAATGGGTTAGGCCTTGCTCCAACCATTTGGACCACCGTTGACTTAACCTATGACACTTGAAGGCCATGGCCAATATTAGCCATATCTTTACACCACTGCACAATTTTAGCTTCTTCTTCATCAGTTAGAACTGTTTAGGGCCCCCTTTTTTTTTTGGATGTCACACCATTGAGCCATGCCTGCAAACTATAGGTGAGATTCCCCATTTGATCATTCAACCTCTAATTGACATTCGATTATCCTCAACATCTGCAATGGTTTTTTCCATGTCATCCATAGACCAAGTTTGCATGGATAGATCTGGGGTTGTCATATGATGAGCAGGTGGTGGTTCCATTTCTACCTCAGTATTATGAATAGCAAGTTCAAAACCATCATTTTCATTGGTCTGTTGTGCATTTTCAAAAATAACATCCTCATTGATGTTCACTGCTGGCTCTTCATCAACAACATCTAGAACATTGAATGTCACTCCAAGAGGTACTCTAATCAAGTGCCTCCCACTCAATTTTTTCCTCTTCTACCCTGGTGCCATGATTGTCAGTGATCCTATACATTGTAAGCCATAAAGTGTCAAAAAATTGTGATCCTGTACATATAATTAGATAGATATAATTACAAAGAAAATCATTGATATACAGTGCAAACTAGAAAATAGTGCTAATTGTGTCACTATTAACATTTAAATAAAACTATTATATCATTCAAATCCGCTCAAAAGTCAATGGGTCTAATTCACGTTAGCACCTTATAAAATCATTATGACACCCATTAAAAATCACTCCTACATATTAATCTCTTTACTTTAGTAGTAGACACTAAACACATTACACCCTAGTTAATCTTCATTTGGGGTCCGATTAATGCATATGACTAATGTTTTTTTTTTTGGTATTCCATTCTTTTCTATCAATGTTCAAAGCACATTGTACAGAAAATGAAAGAAGTTGTGATGTATTCAACAACAATAGGATATTAATTTTGACACCCATTAAAAATCACTCCTACATATTAATCTCCTTACTTTAGCAGTAGACACCAAACACATTACAGCCTAATTAATCTTCATTTGGGGTCTGATTAATGCATATGACTAATGTTTTTTTTTGGTATTCCATTCTTTTCTATCAATGTTCAAAGCACAGTGTATAGAAAATGAAAGAAGTTGTGATGTATTCAACAACAATAGGATATTAATTTTAATAGAGGTAGATCGATTACACTCTTGGGTTTTTAGAAATGTGCACAAGAAATTAACCAAGGGTTTCATAATAATAATTCCTCACTTGTAGGAATACAAAAGTGCATTTTTAGATAGATGTGGAATATTCCAGGAAAGGGTTTCATGAGATTAATTCATTAAGCACAAAAATTTGGAAAAAACCAGGCAAGGGTTTTCACAAATACATATGTATTTTAAATGGGTTTGCCGATTTTTGCCCATTGTGACATGGGTTTTTTATAAAAAGGTCGAAGCAGACCAAAAAATATTATTTTGCAGACATGTGGTCAAACCCACGAAATTCCTCATCATTTCTGGACATAATATCATGAGACAGTCGACTTTAGCAGGTCGTATTTAATCATTTAACCCCAAAAAAATCCATATTTGGAAAAACAAAGCAAGGGTTTTCACAAAAATGGTGTATACTAAATGGGTTTGCTGATTTATGCTCATATTCACATGTTTTTTTATAAAAAGGTCAATACAAATGATTAATCATTTTTTACAGACATGTGGTCAAACCCACAAAATTCCCCTATCATTTATGTAGACAAAATCATGATACAATGGACTTTACTAGGTCGCAAGTGTGAGGTAAAACAGGGAGAAGAAATCATTTATCCGCAAAAGAACCCTGTGTAAAACACCAGCATAAACACACACACACACACATATATATACATAGATATATATATATATATATGTGTGTGTGTGTGTGTGTGTGTGTGTGCATACATACATACATACATGCATACACTTTGAAAGGAGAATGATGTTTCTTATTACCTCACACCATAGACAGACAGCTTTATATATACATACATACAAATATATATGTATACATATATATATGTATGTATGTATATATGTGCATACATACATACATACATATATGTATGTATGTATGTGCATGCATGCATACATACATACATACATATATGTATGTATGTATGTGCATGCATGCATACATACATACATACATACAATGTGGGAGAAAAACCTAGCACCATGACCTGACAAAATCAAATAACAGATGGTGAAAATGAGTGTAAGAGGAATGATTTATTTCATAAGCAAGCAATAATAATTTTTCAATCATCGAAGAAACCTTTCATGGGTCATGAAAGATGCAGAAGAAAATGATTAACCAGTACCATTGTTTGCATTTTGAAAGGATAGTTAAAGGAAACATACATATATATCAATTTTCTCAATGAACAAGAGGCAACATCCACATAATTTGTAAATGAATGTATAAAAAATTGCACACATTCATTTACAAATTCAAATAGAGAGCTTAATGAATTTGTAAATGAATGTGTACAATGTTACATATAACATTGTACAAATTCATTTTGCAAATTCAATAAGTTGTGTTATATATCATTATACACATTCATTTAAAAATTCAATAAGTTGTGTGTTGTATAGGTATATATATAAATAACATTGTACACATTCTTTTACAAATTCAGTAAGATGCAGAAGAAAATGATTAACTATTACCATTGTTTGCATTCTCAAAGGATAGGCAAATGATACACACATATATATATATATCGATTTGCTGAATTAACAAGAGACACAAAATATAAAATGATAAATATATGTATGCTAGTCTGTTGTATGTGCAATGAAAAGTATAAAAATATAAACAAATGCTAGTCTGTTGTATTGGACAGCAAAAAGAAATGTATTTAAATAGAGTTATATACCCATAACAATGCTGAAAGATTTGCTACAAAACTTAGAAGAATTCATTTTGTAGACCTTGTAAAGACAACAAAAAATACCTTTATTTACTTATAAAGTAAAAAGACAGTGCATAAATATAAATGTTAAATGCACTGTTCATGAAAATAACTATAAGTAGGATGTATAAAGTACCAACCTGAAATTGCAAAGGAATGTGCAGAGGATGTCTGACGATGCTCTGAATTCTGCAGAGAATAAGTTGTCACAAATAACAATTGTGAATGACATTGGTCGCTTTCCCCCTCTTATTTAGGAATTTGAATATGGCAATTGAATGCATTCAATTTGGTTGTTGAGTTTGAAATTTGAATTTGTAGTTGCCGGTTACGTAGGTTTTTAGAGATGATATGACTAAATTCTGCATTATATTTGGATTTGATGTTTATTTGGGGAGCCTTACACCTGTATTTAATTATGCAGGTACCTACAGGAAATAAAGTAAATACATATATCTATTAGGGAGTGTGTGGAAGACTGTGCATTTCAAATCCCATAGAGTTAATAGGAGATTGTGATTATGTCATGTAAAACACCATTAAGTGTGCATGTGTAGTTGTAAACATAAAATGTAATGAAAGATAAAAATTTGCAAGTGGGAGAATTTGTAACAGTAAATATTTTAAATTAAATTGCAAATGAGCCTTTTTATGTGTAAATTAACTTTTTTTATAAATGCAAAAGCATGTTTAACTGTCTATTATGATGGGTGAGTTACTCATTGTGTTATGAGCAGCCATTGGTGTTGTTGTAATTTTTTATTTATTCAAATAAAATTTTTTAATGGATCAAAGTTCTTCTTTTTTGGGGGGGAGGAGTGATTATGGAGGTGGCGGTTATTCATTGGGGGGTGGATATTGGGTGTTCTCCCCTATCTAGAATTTTAAGTTCCCACTCGAATAGAATGGAAAAAAAATTATGTTTATTTATTAATTTTTCATTCATAACATGCTTATTTATTTATTTTTTATTCAGCAGATTTTCTATTTCAAAAAATGATGAAAAAAGTTAAATTCATTAGATCACCAACTTTCCTAAACTTAAACTTTTAAAGTGAACTACACTACTAAATTTTTTAGGAAGCCCCCTCTATGAAACGTTACAGACTAAACAGATTAAACAGATAGAGTAAAATACATGGTTGGAAAAATTAGAGAAAATCTTTTTATCAGTGGGTGTAGGAACAAAATCGAAGTTATTTAAATATATTTATAGAAACATACGTAAACGAAGCAGTAAGAGTACATTTATCAAAACATTTGTTCTTTAGACCACGAACCCTGCGCCTTAGTAAACTGTGGTTTCAGCGCACTTAAACACTGTATGATTCATCGTTCATTATACGCTATTAGACAAAGAAAACTGGTTGTTCTTTTGTTTCTACAAGTCCAGAAATTAAGTCTAAATTGACGACTGGAAATAAATAATAAGACATCAATAGGTACATTGAAAGTCAGAATAATAACAGACTTTTATATTGCGAAAGCTGGTGGAATGCTTTCCCAAGTCATACGCTTTGTCATCACGATCACGACTCTTCCTTTATCTTTTCTGCTGCGATAATTCTCGGAAATATCACTTTGGTCTTACACTGACAAAACGAAGTGTAATTTAATCTGGTGACCCTAATTTTCTTTATTGTGTTACATCTGCCAAGATCAGTACTATATTCCCTGTGTTGACAACGGCTTAGTAAGCCGATTCTTTCTTCTCTCAATTATATGCCTTTATTGGGAAACATACCGTCTTCCTCACGAAACATTATGATTCACAGAATGAGTAGATAGGAACGAAATCAATTTTGTAAACATGTTATATCTTTATTGCTTATTTCATAGCAAGTCGAGTATTTACTGGGTCAGCTTTTCTACTCAAAACGATAAAATATACACCTAAAAAAAAATCTAGGTCTAAATGAAAACAAATATTAATGATAAATTATTTAATTTACATTAGGAAATATAGATAATCATAATATAATATTTTTTTTTAATAATATAGGAAGGAGTGTGAAATAAATTTTGACCATGATAATAGAATACTTTATTTAATGATTTAAATTAATATTTCAATTATTAAATTTTGATGTGTTCTAATAAATTGTTAAATGTGTAATGTTATATTTTAAATCATTTGTATATAGTAAAAATGATATTCATATTTGTCAATTGAAATTTAATTTACAAATTTGATTTTTAATTATATAAAGAATTTATGAACTTACAATCACATAAACTCAATTTCTCTTAATGTTTAAAATGTATATCTAAAGATTGGTATTATTGGAAAATATTTTGAGAAACTTTCTCTACAAAAATATTTTTCTTAACCAAATTTGAAATAAACGATAAAATTTTAAAAATATCAAAAAATTTAAAATTTAAAATCAATTTTAATTTTGTATTTTATAAAAGCTTGTAAATATTTATTTCATAATAACATAATAGTGAAACAAATTTATTTTAAATTAATTTTTCACTTATATATAGATAATCACATTTATATGATGAGAAAAATTGTTCTTGTATTTTAACAATAAATTAATCATAAGAAGAAAAAGAAATACTTAAACTAAATCATATCTAACCAATAAATTTTTTCTATAATAAATACTAATTAATATTATTTTCATTTAGTATGTTATAAATAAAGAGTAGAGGAAGAGATCTAAATTTATATTTATTGATTTTTTTATTTTTTTTTGTATTTAGTTAGTTATATTGTTGTGTTAGTGTGTATTTAGGATAAATTTGTACAAATAGGTATTTATTATACTAGGCTTTATCTCTCTTGCACGGTATTAGAAATTTACTTGGAGAAGTAATATGTATCTCATAACATGGTTATACATAGTTAATTTCATAAAGACATGTACTACACATGTACTATCTAGAATATCTTATATTAGGTGTCCAATCACATCACTTGGTGTGATATCTTATAACTACCCACTTTTAGTTCACTCTTCAACAATCTATCTGCATGTATATCTATAATTTCATCTTCACTATAATTAAATAGTCTCATGTTGCATCTTCAATCATTAATTGTTGTGTCTAATTTAGCTTTGTGGCTTATTCTTGTCATCTACATTGTCATTATACTTTCCTAATTGGTAAATCTTACATGATATCAAACTGATCTATTTATCATTATATAATCAAACATGACATTAGAATGTTTTACGTAATATTATACAATCTTATAGGGTACCGAATCATATTAGTGATTATCTATCTCCACTAACAATCAAGGGCTTTGTGATACATATCATTTTGGTAACTAATTAAGTAAATGATGGATTAACTCCTAAAAGACATTATTATGGAAATATAATTTAGCATTGTTAAAATTATATCTTTAATTTAGCATTTTTTTTTTAATATGAGATCTAGAAGGATGTGAAGGAAGGATTTTCATGTTGATGTCTATAACTCACTCCTTTTAAGGGGTATTTTAGGTAAGCCTAATCCTATTATTATATAATTGTAATTCTCTAAGCTCATGCTCAAGAAATTAACAATTAAAAATAGGATGTTTGTTTTTTTAATGATAGGGAAAGGGTAGACTACGAGCCACGTTATATTAATTTGTACATAAGGTGGCATAGAACCATGTAATTACATAGTTGACATTCACCTATGCATCGTTCATGGTGACACAAAGTAGAATATGCACATATGATAAAGAAAAATACAATAACTCAATTAAAAAGAATAGTTTGATAATGTAACACCCCTCCGTTTTGCTTTCTAGACTAGATAGTGTGTCCTTGTTTTGCTTTGATTTATGTTTCTGGATATTCGGATACTTTGTCTTATATGTGTATTTGATCGCTATTTATAGAGCGGTGAACTATTATTTGATGTGATGTGGTTTATCCAATGTTTTATTTTACATGCTTTAACTAGAGTAATGATGTTAGTAGAAATAACATGTGATTTCATATGAGAGTATTGAGTATGATGGAAATGTCAGTTATGATGATTGTATTGGTGAAGGGGATGGGTTCGCATCACTCGCTTGCGAGTACCCTGTGATTCTATGATTTCCTCTTCATGGTGTGTATTTTATGTTGTTTATATTATATGATGTTGGTTACTATGTTTTTAGGTTTGTAGGTACATGACATCGACTCCACCTAGTTTCACAGGTTTGAGCGTGTCGATCCAATGGTGAAGTTGAATGGGAGATAGTAGCTAGGTAACTTGTGTCAAGTCTACACCCTAGCTAAAGTGTGTTGTCAGTCATGTGTGTCGAGTCATTGTTTGCCATGTTTTAATGTTATTTAATTATGAAGGGATTTTTGATTTGGAAATAAATATTTAGAATTATTGCATTAAATTATGTTGATGGTTATTTAATTTAAAATTGAAATTATGGATATAAGTTTATATTTGAATTAATTAATTTAATTTAATTTATTTAATTAATTTAATTTAATCCATGGGGATAAATTTAGTTATTAAATAATTAAATTAATTAATTAAATGTGATGTTAAGAAAATTAAAAGAAAGAAAAGAATTTAATTCATTTTGGAATCTTATTTCAATTAGTGAGAATTAAATTAGAATTTGGAATTAAATTTGTATTTGGGAAATTAGTTTTCAATTTTTGGAATTAATTTATTATTTGGAATTATTAAATGAAATCAATATTAGATTTGGTTGTTGAATATATTTTCAATTATGCCAACATGTGTAGGTTTAATTAATTAGAAGAGTTTGTTGCAAATTCATTCACGGAGAGAGTTTTGGAGAGGAAAAAGCTTTTTCAAAGGTGTGAGGATATTTTTTGGAGATATACACAGAGGATTGTTTTGGAGAAATTCTTGGCTGTAGAATTGCATTGGAGTTAATCTAGTAAATTTTTCTATGTTTGTTGGTTGCTTTCTTGGTTGGAATCACTGGATTGTTGGATAGAAGTTGGGGAAGCTTTGGAGGAGGCTCTGCATCAAATTTCCATTTCCTGAAACTTCTTGACTCAGGTTTTCTTCTATGTTTTTGTATTTTTTTTGGTTTGCTTTTAAGATTGTAGTGATTAAATATTTATTTGTTAAATCTATTTAGGAAAAGAATTTTGTTTTTAGAAGAAAGAAAATAAGTAAATAAAATTAGAAGGTTTTGATTTTCCTGTGAAATTTCTTCAAGGAAATTGTGAAAACCTCTATAGAATTTAATTCATTTGAGGAAATTGTTAGTTTGTTATTAAATTAAACTTATGAGTAAAACAACACATTTAAATTTATTTTAGAAGATTTAACTCATTATAGAAATGAATTTATTTCTAAAACCTCTGTAGAAATTGTGGTGGAAAAATCTAGAGGATTTGAAACCTTCTGAATGTAACCTAGATTCTTCTTAGTTTTCTTGTTCTTTTATTGTCTATGAATTTGAGAAAAAATGATTAAAAGATTTAGATTTGAACCTCTATGAATTTTTGGATTGTTCTCTGGAAAATTGCATAATTTCACCTGTAGGTGAATAGTTTCACAAATTTACCCAATTTATTTACTATGTTAAATCCGTTTATATATATATATATATATATATATATATATATATATATGAGTTTATATATATATAAAGTTTTTATTTTAATAAAATATTGGTTTAAATTTATTATCACCATCGTACAACTGACGAAATACTAAGAAAGACTTATGAAAATTCATAAAAATGAATTATTTTTATTTGTTGTTTTGGGCTAGGCGAATTTGGAAATTCGCATGTAAATTTTTGTTTGTTTTTCTTTGTTTAAAATTTGGGCTTATGCATTCAGTGGGGGGGGGGGGTGGGGAGTAAATCCCCCACCAGCCCCTTATCTTGGAGGATGCGATTGTCTCAAGGATAGCGCCCTCCACTAAGTGGAGAAAGTGCTACCTTGAGGCAGCGCAAACCCCTTTAGGGAGGCCACCGGTAGTAAAGAGTGGGGTGGGGGTTTGGTTGTGGCCGACCCCTCTCCAATGTGACTACATTCCTTTTTAATCAGTGAGCTGTGCTTGGCATCCGCCAAAGGTATAAATGAGGTTAGAAATTGATATTTAATAATATATAAATATGACGTATATATATATATATATTGTATATATATTATATATATGGTATATATATATTATATATATATGTCATAATTTTAATATGTTAAATTTTGGGATTAAGATAATTTGATTATTTTGTAATAAATGTTATTATATATTTAATATATATTTATAGTTGAAATATATAATTAAATATATGTGAGGTTGCATTATAAGTATAATTATAATTGCATGTTTATTTAAGTAATGAGAATAATTGTGTACATGGATATATTGTATGTGTATATATCATGAGCAAGTATATTTAAATATATAGTTTAATATTTTGTTCTATTTTATTTAGGTGCATGTAATTATTGTGAATGGATATTTTAAAAGATAAGATTTGAATGCATGGTTTAATTGATAAGGAATTTTTTTTTTTATAAATTGCATGTTTTATATAGAAATTTGAAAAAGATATAGAATATGGTTAGAAAATTGAAAAGATTTAATTGCATGGATTTATGTTGTTATAAAAGTAAATGAGTGTTACTAAAGACGCAATTATTTATTTTGTATTAGAGAAATTAGTTATTGACAATGAAATATGAAATTGACATGGATTTAGTATATCCAAAAATAGTAATTTCCTCATGATTGCCTTAAATGTTTTATTTTGTCTGTATTTCGTAAAGGGATGTAATTATAAATTGTTTAAGGCTTCCTATAATGAAAATGGAAATAGGGTTAAATGGTTATTTGAGTTAACCTGTTATTGTGTCTTTGACTTTGTCAATGTTACCTATTGCTTGAGGATGGATTTAAGAAATCCAAATATTAGATTTGAATTATGACTTGAATGCTTTTTGTAGCTATGTCATCAAGTTGTATTTTGGGATATGGAATTAAGTGTTAGTCCAAAATTGTAAGTCTTTGAGAAGATCTTAGAGGTTGTTGTTAATTAGTAAGTGAATGTGTATGTTAATTATATAATACCCCTCCATTTTGCTTCTTGTTCAAGTTGCTTTATGCTATGTTTCGTTGCAGTTACCTTGCTACCGGATACTTTTTGTTATGATGTTTTGATCGTTACTATTGAATGACAAATATTATTGTGGGATGTAGTTATCTGATTATTGTTTCACATGCATTATAGATTAATGTTGTTGTAGAGTTAACATGAGATGTTATTATGAGATTACTAGATTATGATGGAAGTGTCAGTTTCGATGAGTGTATTGGTGAAGAGGACGAGTTCGCATCACTCGCTTGCAAGCGCCCTGCGAATCCGTAATTCCTTCTTCACGGTGTGTATTATATGCTGGATATATTATATGATGTGGTTTACTTGATTGCAGGATTGCAGGTACATGACATTGACTCCACCTGGTTTCACAGGTTTGAGCGTGTCGATCCAACGGTTAAGTTGAACGGGAGATAGTAGCCAGGTAACATGTGTCAAGTCTATACCCTAGCCTTAGTGTGTCATCAGTTGTGTGTGTCGAGTCATTGTCTGTCTTGCTTTGATGTTATTTAATTATGAAGCATTCTTGATTTGGAAACAGATATTTAGAATAATTGCATTTAAATCATGTTGATGGTTATTTAATTTAAATAATGCAATGTGGATAAAAGTTTATACTTAAATTAATTAATTATATTTAGTTTATTTAATTAATTAAATTTAATCCAAGGGGATTGAATTTAGTTATTAAATAATTAAATTAATTAATTAAACGTGATGCGAGAGAATAAAAAGAAATAAAAGAATTAGAATTAATTTTGGAATTTATTTCCAACGTGTGGGAATTAAATTAGAAATTGTAATTAAATGTTTATTTGGGAAATTGGTTGCAACTTTGGAAATTAATTTATTATTTGAAATTGCATTTTAAATTGAAAGTGGGTTTTCCAAAAGTGAAATTGAAATTGAAATATCTAATTTGCATGTAATGTGAATTAGGGTTGTATTAGGTATTTTTGATTTATAAGAATATATGTTTTAATTTTAGGGCAACAGAGAGTTTTTAGAAAAATACATTTTTACAGCAGGGAAGAAATTTTGTAAAATTTGCACAAGGGTTTGAAGAAAGTTTGATTGTAGAATTGATTGAAGGAAAGATTGTTTGCATTTGTTGGATTTTGGATTGGATTCTTTGGAGGATTGAAGAAAATTGAAGAAATCTTTGGAGGAGGCTTGCATCAGAAATTCATCTCTTCCTGTAGCTTCTTGTACCAGGTTTTCCTCTTTGTATTTTATTGTTCTTGATTGTTTTTTTTTAAATAGTAGTGATTAAAGATTTATTTGTTAAATCTGTTTTAGAAAATAGATTTGATATTAGAATAAAAGAATTAAACAAATTTACAGCCTTTGCTTGTGAAAATTCTTGAGTGAAAATTATGAAAACCTTAGTTGAATTTAAATTATTTGGGGAATTAGACTTTGTTGTTATTGAAATCAAATATAGAGATTGAACAATGCATTTAGAATGTTTTTAGGAAATGAAACCCTCTGTTATTATTAAAAGTCGGATTTTAAAATCTGCAGTATAGTTATATTTTCATGGTAAAATGGTCTGATGGTGTCGCCTATAACTTTATTTCACAATCTGGGTTTTCAATAAATTTAAAGGGTTTTTGCATTTTGTAATTTCCTAACCCCTGTCCAAAAATCTCAAGTACCCATATCTTACTTTTTTAGTTATGCTTGAAACATGAGACTGCTATTAAGTTATTTTTTCCCATGGCTGTTTTGAAAATAAAATAATAATAAATTGATATTTATAAATATTAATATTTTATGTATTGTTGTTATAATATTAAAATATTATTTAATAATATTTTATATTATAATTTATAATACTAATGTATTATATTTATTTATATTATTTTAAATAAAATTTGTATATTAGATTAGTGGAATTAAAATTATAAACGTATGGGGAAATTATTGTTTATTTTAAAATGGCATGTTAAAAGTTTAATTGAAAGAGTTAAATATTTGATTTAAAGAATACAATATATTATTGAATAGAGATTTAAAATTGGATTGATTAGTGTATATGGAAAATGGATAGAGAAACAATATGTTATTATATTAAAGTGATTGAATGTGTTAAATAGAAAATTGAATGAGATGTAAAATTTGACTAGAAAATGGAAAGAGTTTACTTGCATGGATTTGTGTCGATTTGAAAGTAAATTAAAAAGTTGTTTTATTGATGAAGCAATCAATTATGTTATTTATTAATTTCTATTTAGATTAATTGAATCATTGTGATTGGATTATGAAAGAGATATGGATTTAGTATATCCAAAAGTAGTATCTTCCTCATGCTTATCTTAAAGGATTTAATTCTTTGTATTCAGTAAAGGGAAGTAAGTTTAATGGTTTTAGATTACCAATAATGAAAAGGGAAATAGGGGTTATGATTATTTTAGATGATCTACTTATCATGTCTTTGACTTTGTCAACACTACCTATTGAATGAGTATGGATTTAAGAAATCCAAATATTAGATTTGATTGATGACTTGAATGCTTTTGTTGCTATGTCGTCAAGTTGCATTGTTGGTTTTGGGATTTAGTGTTAGTCCTAAATTAGAAGTCTTCTAAAAGAACTTAGAGGATAATGGTTGTTGAATCTTTATGCCATCCAGTTGTTTTCCTTGGGTAGTGCATGTTCAGTTTTACCCGATTTTCATGAACGGGGATGTTTGCACCTCCTTGGTTTAGGAGGGGATTATGGGATCCATGTCTCCTTGTATGGAGTGACCTTGTTATGTGGTTTCATCTTGTTGCCTCCTGTGAAAGGAGTGGACTATGTGTTGTTGCCTCCAAGATGTTTGGAGTGGGATCTTTTGTACCTCCTATGAAAGGAGTGGACTATGCGTTATTGCCTCCAAGATGTTTGGAGTGAGTTTCTATTATTTGTATCCTCCTTGTGTTGGAGTGGATTATGATGCCTAGTTGGTATGCACTTGTGGTTCCCTTGGTGGATTGTTTGGGTGTGTGTTGTCGAATAGAAGAGTGGCTTCTGTTAGGCGCCAGAGCCCAAAGAGGTAAACTGGATAACCTTTAGGAGTGATTTAAATAAGTGATAATTAAAATAATGTACTTAGAAGATTAGGACTAACTTCTCACTAATCAAGATAATTTAATCCTCACTCATAGACGCAAGGGTTTGTTTAGACTTGGGATGAGTGAGAAGGCCTGGAATGGCAAGATCAACTATCTAGTTCTTGCGAGAGGTAGTTGATTCCGCATGAGTGAGTATGAGTGCTGGGATTCGGTTGAGGCCACTAGGATTACTTGTGTCGGAGCCTATGAAGAATGCCCAGAGGAGATCTTATAACAAACCTTGCGATGACACTTTATCTATGAAAACTGTTGTTAATTATTTTATGTGTATGGTTTTTGAACATACTTGATCTACTTTATGTTTGGAAGCAATGTGACCTATGTCAGTAATGTTGGAGTTGTACTTGTATTGTATTTGATTTGTACTTGTATTGTACTAGATTTGTACATGCATTGTATTTGATTCATACTTGTATGGTGAATGAGTTGTACTTGATTCGTACTTGTATGGTGAATGAGTTGTACTTGTTAATTCATTTGGTTGGTTATAACAGTATGAGTCAGTTTGAGTCTGCCTTTGGTTAGAGGTAGTAGAATATTTTTCCATGTTACTTTGTTACTATCTCCTAGCATGGGGGGTGGGCCTTTGGGTACCATATTGGTTGGGTGGAACATGCACCAAAACCGGTGGGTCCCCATCTATCTTCAGTACTTGGTGGCGAGACATCCAGATGGACAGCTCGTGGTTCTTGTTGTAATTTCTTGCGTTGTAATATTTCAGTTGTATATGATACTTTATCCCTCTTTTGTAAGAGGTGGAGTTATGTAATTGTAATACATTTGTACTATTGTCTCATTCTGAGAATGAGTGATGTAACTATTGGTTTAAGATAATGTTTATGAGATTGTATCTCGGTTGATTCTCTTATTATGTTATGTGGTATTCTTATGATGTATGATGTTTATATCATAAGGTTCTTAATGCTATGGTTATATGTAATATGTATGTGTGGGTTTAAGTAATCCTAACCTTATAGCCTTAGAGGTTGTTGTTAATTAGTAAGTGAACTTGTATGTTAAATACACTTTATAAAAAAAAATTGGTTCGCTTATGATGTTAATTGCAACTTCCTTTAAGGTTATTTGGCGGGGCATTACAAATTACACTTTAAAAAAAAAAATTGGTTCGCTTAAGTCATTAATTATAACTTCCTTTAGGGTTACTTGGTGGGGCATTAAAAATAATCATAATTCATGTAGCTAGTTATGTGACCCTACAACTTATGTACTGTGCCACTCCTTGGTATCTCTGGAATTAAGAAATATAGGACAATTCTACAATACTTATAACTTCAAGATCGAATTATAAAGAATCGTCATATTCTATGTCCAATTTACATTAGCTTGGACATTAAATTTTGGGGTTAATGTTGTATTTTATAGACTCTCTAGATTTAGAGTTCAATTTACAATATGCAACTTACAAAATACTCACCTACCACTAGTATTGAACATAGATAATTTGAGCTTTGGTTCTTGATATATAAACAAAAATCACAAGAAACTCTTGTCAACTCCAAACCTCGTTGATTGAACACTTGCAACCTTGATAACTAATATACAATATGGATTTTATACATTGAAGTCTTATTTATATTTTATGAAATGTGAAAATTTTAGGGCCATGTGTAACTCTAAGAAGATCTGAAGATTTGGCCTTAGGTTATGGGCTTTGAAAAATAGCATTCATCTTAGACTTTTATATTTTATTTTTTCATTTTCTAAATTATAAAATAAAGATGGCACTCTAAGCTCCAAGCATCTAAAATTTAGATTTCAGAGTCCAATCTACATTTTTTAACACAGTAAATGCTATATCAATTTTAAAATACGATCCCATGTAGTTAAAAATTCAAACAATTGACTCTAAAGCTGGTTCAATCCTTTCTCAATTTATACGCTTTGTCATCGCGATCATGACTCTTCCTTTACTTTTTCTGTTGTGATACTTCTCAGAAATGTCAATTTGGCCTTACATGGACAAAATGAAGTGTAATTTAATCTGGTGAGCCTAATTTTCTTTATTGTTTTACATTTGCGAAGATCACTACTATATTCCCTTTGTTGACAATGGCTTAGTAAGACGATTCTTTCTTCTCTAAATTATATGCTTTTATTGGGAAACATACCGTCTTCCTCACCAAACATTATGATGCACAGTATGAGTAGAAAGGAATGAAATCAATTTTGTAAACACATTTTATCTTTATATACTTATTTTATATCAAGTCGAGTAACTATCGGGTCATTTTTCCTACTCAAATAGGATAAAATACACACCTTAAAATAATCTAGGTCTAAATGAAAAGAAATATTAATGACAAATGATTTGATTTACGTTAATAAATTAAGATATAATATAATATTATTTTTTTATAATAAAGGAAGGAGTGAAAAATAAATTTTGATCATCATAATGGATTATTTTATTGAATATTTTTTTTAATGATTTAAATTGATATTTCATGACTAATTTTGATTTATCTTCATAAATTGTTAAATGTGTAATGTTATTTTTTAATTATTTATATATAGTAAAAATGATATCCATTGAATTTGAAAGTACCATCCTTGATTGCAATGATCTACACGGCAAGGTTGAAACAAACACTCTTGTTGCTGGTGTTGATGTCTTCCTGGTGCTGCATTTCTTATTTGATGTGGCTGCAAGATCAGAGATAACTGAACATGACTTTGAAATTCTCTTAAAAAATGCGAAGGCATTTCATGATTATAATTCTATACATCTTTCTCATTATGAGGCCAGCTCATCCTCCATGGGTGAAGATTCGTAATTGTGATATTAGTTGTTTTCTTGTGCTCATTTTGTTTCTATGAGCTCTGCATACTCATCTAGAATCTGCTAGACTTGGGGTCGGTGGGTGGATTAAGCATTCTCCTCTTGGGTTTGAACTCTTTGGTTGGGATTTTAGTATGCATTTACAAATACTCTGATTTGTACATTGGCTCTCCTTTAGTGGGTTGAGTTTCATATGTCATTTTGTATCTTATTCCCTTTTTCAATAAATTTTAGTGGCTCAGCCATTTTTATCAAAAAAAAAAAAAAAAAGATATTCATATTTGCCAACTGAAATTTAATTCATAAATTTGACTTTTAATTATATAAATAATGTATGGACTTGTAATCACATAGATTCTATTTCTCTTGATGTTTAAAATTTATATCTAAAGATTGGTATTATTGAAAAATATTTTCCTTAATCAAACTCGAAATAAAAAAAATAAAAACCAAAAATCAAAACTTTGAAAATTTAAAATCAATTTTAAATTTGAATTTTATAAAAAATTGTAAAATATTTGCTTCATAATAACATAAGAGTGAAAAAAAAATATTTTAAATTATTTTTTCACTTATATATAGAGAATTACATTTATATGATGAGAAAAATTGTTCTTACATCTTAACATTAAATTAATGAGAGGAAGAAAAAGAAATACTTAAGCTAAACTATATATCTAACAAATAAAAATTTTCTATAATAAAATACTAATTAATATTATTTTCATTTATTACATTTTATAAATAAAGAGGAGTAGAGAGATAAATTTATATTTATTGATTTATTTTAAATTTTTTGCATTTAGTTAGTTACATTATTATTTTAGTGTGTATTTAGGATAAATTTGTACAAGTGGGTATTCACTATAGTAGGTTTTATCTCTCTTGCATGGTATTAGAAATTTACATGGAGATGTAATATGCATCTCATGACAGTGGTTATACATGGCTAATTTTATAAAGACATGTACTACACATGTACTATCTAGAATATCTTATATTAGTTGTACTATTACATCACTTGGTGTGACATCTTATAACTATCCACTTTTAGCCCACTCCTCAACAATCTATAATGTATGTTTACAATTGAGTCTTCATTATAATAAAATAGTCGCATGTTGAATCTTCAATATTTAATTGTTGTGTGTGATTTAGCTGTGTGTCTTATTCTTGTCATCTACATTATTATTCTACTCAAGCCCAATTGGTGAATCTTACATGGTATCAAAGTGATCTATTTATGCATCTTGCCTAGTAGATTGAGGCCATTAAAGGCCTCCCATATTTCCCTTCTTCTTTAAATGCACATATTTCTGACATTCCTCCCCGACCCTTGTGCCATGACTATTGAAAAACTCCTGCTGGAACACTTGAGTGGTGACCATAGTCTTTCTCACCATTTCCTTATTGTACTCAAAAAAATTTAGCAAATGGTTTAGGGTTTTCTCCTAATTGATACACATGATAACCACCTCCTCTTGCATTTTCTCCCTCTTCTCCATATTTTTGACCATAGTCATGAGCTCATTAACTTCATTTTTATAATTTATCCACTTGTACAAAAACATGGAAAGGGAAGACATAAGGGTCCAATGACCCTTGTCATCAACCTCACTTGCCCATGTATGTAATACCCCTCTGTTTTGCTCCCTATTCGGTTTGCTTTATGTTATGTTTGGTTGCAGTTACTTTGATACTGTATACATTTTGTTATGATGTTTTCTTCACTACTATTGAGCGACAACTATTATTGTGTGATGTGTTGATCTAATTATTGTTTCACATGCATTATGGATTAATGATGTTGTAGAGTTAGCATGAGATGTTATTATGAGACTATTGGAATTATGATGGAAGTGTCAGTTTCGATGAGTGTATTGGTGAAGAAGATGGGTTTGCATCACTCGCTTGTGAGTGCCCTACGAATCCGTAATTCCTTCTTCACGGTGTATATTATATGTTGGATATATTGTATGATGTTGTTTACTTGGTTGCAGGATTGCAGGTACATGACATCGACTCCACCTGTGTTCACAGGTTTGAGCATGTCGATTCAACGATTAAGTTGAACGAGAGATAGTAGCTAGGTAACATGTGTCAAGTTTACACCCTAGCCTTAGTGTGTCGTCAGTCGTGTGTGTCAAGTCATTGTCGGTCTTACTTTAATGTTATTTAATTCTGAAGGATTCTTGATTTGGAAATAGATATTTAGAATAATTGCATTTAAATCATGTCGATGATTGTTTCATTTAAATAATGCAATGTGGATAAAATTTTATATTTAAAATTAATTAATTATATTTAATTTATTTAATCAATTAAATTTAATCCAAGGGGGTTGAATTTAGTGATTAAATAATTAAATTAATTAATTAAACGTGATGCAAGAAAATGAAAGGAAATAAAAAAAATAAAATTAATTTTGGAATTTAATTTCAACGTGTGGGAATTAAATTAGAAATTGTGATTAAATATTTATTTGGGAAATGAGTTTCAACTTTGGAAATTAATTTATTATTTGAAATTGCATTTTAAATTAAAAGTGGGTTTTTTGAAAAATTGAAATTAATATCTAATTTGCAAGCAATGTGAATTAGGGTTGTAAAAATTGAAATTGAAATTAATATCTAATTTGCATGTAATGTGAATTAGGGTTATATTAGGTATTTTTGATTTATAAGGAAGGCATGTTTTAATTTGAGGGTAGAAAAGTTTTTAGAAAAATTCATTTTTACAGCAGAGAAGAAATTTTGAAAAAAATTGCACAAAAGAAGGGTTTGAAGAAAGTTTGATTGTAGAATTGATTGGAGGAAAGATTGTTTGCATTTGTTGGGTTTTGAATTAGATTCATTGGATGAATGAAGAAAATTCAAGAAATCTTTGGAGGAGGCTTGCAGCAGAAATTCATCTCTTCTTGTAGCTTCTTGAGTCAGATTTTCTTCTGTGTTTTTATTGTTCTTGATTGTTTTTAAAATAGTAATGATTAAATATTTGTTTGTTATATCTGTTTTAGAAAATAAATTTGTTGTTAGAAGAAAAGAATCAAATAAATTTGCAGCTTTTGTTTTGTGAAAATTCTTGAGTGAAAATTGTGAAAACCTCAGTTGAATTTATTTTGTTTTGGATTCAAACATAGAGATTGAGCAATGTTTTTAGAATGTTTTTAGAAAATGAAACCTTCTATTTATTATTAAAAATTAGATTTTAAAATCCGTACGATAGTTATATTTTTCATGGTAAAATGGTTTGGTTGCGTCACATATAACTCCACTTACACAAACTGGGTTGTCAGGACATTTAAAGGGTTTCTGTACTTTGGAATTTTCTTATCGCTATAAAAAAATCATAAATACCCAGATCGTAGTTTTTGAGTTATGCTTGAAACATGAGACTTCTATTAAGTTATTTTCCCATGGCTGCTCTGATAATAAAATAATAATAAATTGATATTTATAAATATTAGTATTTTATGTATTGTTATTATAATATTAAAATATTATTTAATAATATTTTATATTATAATTTATAATATTAAAGTATTATTTAATAATATTTTTTATTATAATTTATAATATTAAAGTATTATATTTATTTATATTATTTTAAATAAAATTTGTATATTAGATTAGTGGAAATAAAATTATAAACATATCGGAAAATTATTGTTTTTTCTAAAATGGCATGTTAAAGTTTAATTGAAGGAGTTAAATATTTGATTTAAAGAATGCATAAGTTAAGATTTAATTGTGAAATTTAAATTCATGCGTAAAAGGTCCAATTATTAATTTGATTTAATTGGAAAAATATATATATGATATTGGGTTATAGTCCAAATATTGATCTTATTTTAACACAATAAGTTATGGAAGAGACCAAATGTTAATTTGATTAATTTTATAATGATTTAATTTGCAAGGGCAATTGGTTATTTAATTTAAAGCAAAATGTTTTGAGTTATAGTTGAAAATACTTATTTTGTTAAGAGCAATTAGAGAATTAAATATTAGTGTAATTTCTCCCCTATCTGAAAAAATGAATTCTTAATTCAGTTTTATCGATATAATGAATTACGTAATGAATTGAGAAATGGATTTAGAGTATCCAAATGTAGTTTCTTCTATTACCTTCAATGATTATGTTTTTCATGTTTATGCTTTTAGAATGAGTTGAATACCTGTTAGTTTATAAGTCTTCTAGATGGTCTGTTGTTTGTGAGGGTTGTCGTTGTGATGTCAACCTATTGTGAATTCTCTTGATAGTGCGTGAGGTTGTGTCTATGTTAGTACCTAGTTTTCATGAATGGGGATGTTTGCACCTCCTTGGTTTAGGAGTGGATTATGGGATCCATGTCTCCTTGTATGGAGTGATGTTGTTATGTGGTTTCATGTTGTTGCCTCCTAAGAAAGGAGTGGTTTTTGTAATGTGCGTCTCCTAGTCGGGAGTGGTTATGTTATAGATGTTACCTCCAGTGTTTGGAGATGGGTTCATCTTTGTCATCTCATGAGAAAGGAGTAGATGTGTTATCTTTTTTGTTGCACCTTGGTTCCATTGACGTTTGGATGGTGTGTGTGTGTTGTCTAGTAGAAGAGTGGCTTGTAACGGGGGTCGGCACCCGAAGTGGTGTCAAGGATAACTCATTGTAAGTTATTTAATCAAGTGATAACTAAAATAATACTTAGATGATTAGGATGACACTCTATCTAAGACAATTATTGTTAATTGTATTATGTGTATGGTTTGGTGAACATACTTGATTAATATTATGTCTCGAAGCAATGTGACCTATGTCAGTGATGTTGGAGTTGTACTTGATTTGTACTTGTATGGTGATTGAGTTGTACTTGTTAGTTCATTTGTTTGGTTATATCAGTATGAGTCAGTTTGAGTCTATCTTTGGTTAGTGGTTGTAGATCTTTGTCCATGTTACCTTGTTACTATCTCCTAGCATGGGGGGTGGGCCTTTGGGTACCACATTGGTTGGGTGGAATATGCACCAAAATCGTTGGGTCCCCATTGATGTTCAGTACTTGGTGGCGAGACATCCAGATGGATGGGTCGAGTTGTGTTATTCTTGCTTTGTAATATTCCAATTTGTATAAGTTATTTTACCCCTCTTATGTTTATGAGGTGGAATTCTATAATTGTAATCTTATGTACTATTGTCTCATTCTGGGAATGAGTGTTGTAACTATTGGATTAAGGTAATGATTATGAGATGGTATCTTGGTGGAATATCTTATTATGTTATGTGGTATTCTTATGATGTATGATGTTTATTTCATAAAGTTCATAATGCTTTGGTTATATGTAATATGTATGTGTGGGTTTAAGTAATCCTAACCTTGTAGCCTTAGAGGTTGTTGTTAATTAGTAAGTGAATGTGTATATTAACTACACTTTATAAAAAAAAAAATTGGTTCGCTTAAGTTGTTAATTACAACTTCCTTTAGGGTTGCAAGACGGGGCATTACAATGTATCCTTATGATTAAGCACCTTCTCTTCCAGATGTTGAATTTTATCTTTAGCCATGATAAGTTGAGCAAAAACCTATTTCAAAATGTCATTGTGGACATTCACAACCTCTATCAAGTTATTAATTTCAAGTTTCAAGGGGGAACTAGTTGCACAAAAAACAACATCCAACTAGGGGTCTTCAGGGGAATTGTCTAGGTTAACACCAAGGGTAGGGGAATTTGAAGTGCTAGAAAGGTTGGTGGACAGGGGCAACTTGGAGGCTTCAAAAAACTATTAATATATAGGGGATCTGTAATACCCCTCCGTTTTGCTTCTTGTTCAAATTTCTTTATGCTATATTTGGTTGCACTTACTGTGATACTTGATACATTTTGTTATGATATTTTGATCGCTACTATTGAGTGATAACTATTATTGTGGGATGTAGTTATCTGATTATTGTTTCACATGCATTATGGATTAATGGTGTTGTAGAGTTAACATGAGATGTTATTATGAGATTACTGGATTATGATGGAAGTGTCAGTTTTGATTAGTGTATTGGTGAAGAGGATGGTTTCGCATCACTCGCTTGCGAGCACCCTACGAATCCGTAATTTCTTCTTGACGATGTGTATTATATGCTGGATATATTATATGATGTTGTTTACTTGGTTGCAGGATTACAGGTACATGGCATCGACTCCACCTAGTTTCATAGGTCTGAGAATGTCGATCCAATGGTTAAGTTGAAATAGGAGATAGTAGCTAGGTAACATGTGTCAAGTCTACCCCCTAACCTTAATGTGTCGTCAGTTGTGTGGGTCGAGTCATTGTCTGTCTTGCTTTAATGCTATTTATTTCTGAAGGATTCTTGATTTGGAAATAGATATTTGGAATAATTGCATTTAAATTATGTTGATGGTTATTTAATTTAAATAATACAATGTGGATAAAAGTTTATATTTAAATTAATTAATTAATTAAATTTAATCCAAGGGGGTTGAATTTAGTTATTAAATTATTAAATTAATTAATTAAACGTGATGCAAGAGTATGAAAGGAAATAAAATAATTAAAATTAATTTTGGAATTTAATTTCAACATGTGGGAATTAAATTAGAAATTGTAATTAAATGTTTATTTGGGAAATTAGTTGCAACTTTGAAAATTAATTTATTATTTGAAATTGCATTTTAAATTGAAAGTGGGTTTTCGAAAAGTGAAATTGAAATTAAAATTAAAATTGAAATTGAAATTGAAATATCTAATTTGCATGTAATGTGAATTAGGGTTGTATTAGGTATTTTTGATTTATAAATAATACATGTTTTAATTTTAGGGCAACAGAAAGAGATTTAGAAAAAAATACATTTCTACAGCAAGGAAGAAATTTTAGAAAATTTGCACAAGGGTTTGAAGAAAGTCTTGATTGAAGGAAAGATTGTTTGTATTTGTTGGGTTTTGGATTGGATTCATTGGAGGACTGAAGAAAATTCAGAAAATTTTTGGAGGAGGCTTGCATCAGAAATTCATCTCTTCCTGTAGCTTCTTGTACCAGGTTTTCCTCTTTGTGTTTTATTGTTCTTGATTGTTTTTTTTTTAAATAGTAGTGATTAAATATTTGTTTGTTAAATCTGTTTTAGAAAATAAATTTGATATTAGAAGAAAAGAATTAAATAAATTTACAGCCTTTGCTTGTGAAAATTCTTGAGTGAAAATTGTGAAAACCTCAGTTGAATTTAAATTATTTGGGGAAATCGATTATGTTGTTATTGAAATCAAACATAGAGATTAAACAATGCATTTGGAATGTTTTTAGAAAATGAAACCCTCTATTTATTATTAAAAATCGGATTTTAAAATCTACAGGATAGTTATATTTTTCATGGTAAAATGGTCTAGTTGCGTTGCCTATAACTCCACTTACACAAACTGGGTTGTCAAGAAATTTGAAAGATTTTTGCATTTTGAAATTTTCTTATCCCTGCCAAAAAATTGCAAATACCTAGATCGTAGTTTTTGAGTTATGCTTGAAACATGAGACTGTTGTTAAGTTATTTTCCCATGGCTGCTCTAAAAATAAAATAATAATAAATTGATATTTATAAATATTAATATTTTATGTATTGTTATTATAATATTAAAGTATTATATTTATTTATATTATTTTAAATAAAATTTTTATATTAGATTAGTGGAATTAAAATTATAAACATATGGGAAAATTATTGTTTATTTTAAAATGGCATATTAAAGTTTAATTGAAAGAGTTAATTATTTGATTTAAAGAATGCATAATTTAAAATTTAATTGTGGAATTTAAATTCATGTGTAAAAGGTCCAATTATTAATTTGATTTAATTGAAAAAATATATATATATATTGGAAAATTGATGATAAGGGATATTTTATTTTGAATTAAACAATTTGATATTCTATAAAGAATAGAAGATATGTTAATGATTAAATATATTTAAATATATTAATTTATATTTAGTATATATATATTGAAGGTATATATCCATTTGAGAGAATAAATAATATTTTATCTTATTTTATTCTGTTGTTTGTAAATTGGGTATTATTAGTGTTCTAAAATAAATGATTAGTATGTGTAGAAAATGTATAGAGAAAGATATTTTTTTCAATAGAAGGAATTACTTGATTTAAAAGGAAATATTTATTTTGTTAATATGATTGAAGAAAATATATTGAGATGTATATATATATCCACGAGTATTTTCAATCAGTATTTACCTTTTTTTATTTAAGTGCGTGTAATTTAGCTTTGCATGAAGAATTTAAAAGATAAGTTTTGAATGTATGGTAAAAATTGATAAGGAAAAAGATATTTAAATATATTGAAGAATTATAGAAATATTTTATATTTAAATGTTTGTTTTAATTAATGAGATTTAATTAGAAACAATATGAATGCGTGGTCAAATAGATAAGCCAAAAGATATTTTTATACATTGATGAAATTGCATGTTTTTAAATGGATAGTTGAAGAGACATAAACTCCGGATAGAAAATTGAAAAGATTGTTTGCAATAGTGTTAGGTTGCATTAGAAGTAAATTTAGGAACTAACTATATTGAAAAAGGAAAATAGTTATTATGTTTTATTTAGTTCCATAGAGTAATCTAGTCATTGTGAATGAAATATTAAAGAATATATATAATTAAATTTATTAATATACATATTTGGTGTCTATATAATATGGAGCATATATATATATTAAGTGTAAAATTCATTATCGTATTTTATTTTAATGAGATGCATGCAATATATTATTGAATAGAGATTTAAAAATCGATTGATTAGTGTATATGGAAAATGGATAGAGAAATAATATGTTATTATATTAAAGTGATTGAATGTTTTAAATAAAAAATTGAATGAGATGTAAGACTTGGTTAGGAAATGGAAAGATTTTACTTGCATGGATTTGTGTCGATTTAAAAGTAAATCAGGAAGTTGTTTTATTGATGAGGCAATCAATTATGTTATTTATTAATTTCTATTTAGATTAATTGAATCATTGTGATTGGATATGAAAGAGATATGGATTTAGTATATCCAAAAGTAGTATCTTCCTCATGATTATCTTAAAGGATCTAATTTTCTATATTCGGTAAAGGGAAGTAAGTTTAATTGTTTTAGATTTCTAATAATGAAAGGGGAAATAGGGGTTATGATTATTTTAGATGATCTAGTTATCGTGTCTTTGAATTTCTCAACACTACCTATTGAATGAGTATGAATTTAGGAAATCCAAATATTAGATTTGATTAATGACTTGAATGTTTTTGTTGCTATGTCATCAAGTTACATTGTGGGTTTTGGGATTTAGTATTAGTCATAAATTATAAGTCTTCCAAAAGAACCTAGAGGATAAGGGTTGTTGAATCTTATGCCATCCAGTTGTTTTCCCTTGGGTAGTACATGGAGTCTTTTCAGCTTACTCGATTTTCATCAACGGGGATGTTTTGTACCTTCTGTGAAAAGAGTGGACTATGTGGTTGTTGCCTCCAAGATGTTTGGAGTGAGTTCTATTATTTGTATCCTCCTTGTGTTGGAGTGGATTATGATGCCTAGTTGGTATGCACTTGCGGTTCCCTTGGTGGATTGTTTGGGTGTGTGTTGTTGAATAGAAGAGTTGCTTCTGTTAGGCGCCAAAGCCCAAAGAGGTAAACTGGATAACCTTCAGCAGTGATTTAAACAAGTGATAATTAAAGTAATGTACTTAGAAGATTAGGACTAACTTCTCACTAATCAAAATAATTTTACCTCACTCATAGACACAAGGGCTTGTTTAGACTTGGGATGAGTGCGAAGGCTTGGAATGGCAAGATCAACTATCTTGTCCGTACGAGAGATAGTTGACTCCGCATGAGTGAGTATGAGAGTCAGGATTCGGTTGAGGCCACTAGGATTACTTGTGCTGGAGCCTATGAAGAATGCCCAGAGGAGATCTCATGACTACTATGCAATGACACTCTATCTAGGGAAACAGTTGTCTATTGTTTTATGTGTATGGTTCTGTGAACATACTTGATTAATATTATGTCTAGAAGCAATGTGACCTATGTCAATGATGTTGGAGATGTACTTGATTTGTACTTGTATGGTAATTGAGTTGTACTTGTTAGTTCATTTGTGTAATGCCCCGCCACGCAACCCTAGAGGAAGTTTCAATTCACTAAACAAGCATACTAATTTTGTTTTTTTTTTTTAAAGTAAAAGAAGTGAATTAAACCCACATGTTCAACTAAATTGACAACCTCCCCTAGGGTTACATGACTGAGATTACTTAAACCCCATTAACATACATTATTTAAAATACATTGAAAGTAAATAACCCAAGTAAAACATTCAACACCATAGAAAGAAATGAGATAAGATAAAGCATTCATTTACATAAATCAATTACAAAGGATCTATTACAATCCTCATTCCCAGAATGAGTACAAATACATAAGCCTGATTATTACAAGGTCCACCTCATACACAAGAGGGGTAAAACAATATCATTACATTATGAGATACAAAATACAAGAATCCAAAAGCAAGACAAGTGAGATGTCCATCAAGAAGTCTTGCCACCAAGTGCTGAAGATCAAGGGGACCCAACGATTATGGTGCATGTTCCACCCAACTATGTGGTACCCGAAGGACCACCCCCCATGCTAGGAGATAGTAACCAAGTAACATGGACGAGAAACCTACCACCTCAAACCAAAGGTAGACTCATACTGATACAAACTGACTCAACCACGCATAAGTACAATAAAACAAACACTAATCAAGGTTACATTGCTCCTAGAGATAATATAATCAAGTGTGCTAAAGAAAACATATGCACAACATAGACATGGTGTTATCCTAGACAGAGTGTCATCGCAAGGTTTGTCATGAGATATCCTCTGGGCATTCTTCATAGGTTCCAAAAATCCTGGTGACCTCAACCGAATCCTAGCACTCATACTAACTCAAGCGAAATCAACTACCTTTCATAAGGACAAGGTAGTGATCTTGCCATTCCAGGCCTTCTCACTCACCCCAAGTCTAAACAAACCCTTGTGCCTGTGAGTGAGGTTAATTTATCTTGGTTAATGTGAACTACATCCTAATATGCTAAGTATATTTACTTTAGTTCTCAGTTGTTAAAATCACTTCTGAAGGTTTCCCGGTTTACCTCTTTGGGCTCCGACCCCTAACAAAAGCCACTCTTCTAATTGGATAACACACTACAAAAACTAACTCCAAGGGTTACTCAAGCGTTACAGAACTGAACCAACATGCTTTCTCCTATCCTAGGAGGCAACCACAAATAAATCCACTCCAACACTAGGAGGACACAAGATAATTGTAATACTACCCAAGGGAAAACAAAACAATACTTTAACAAGGGAATGACCCACGTTTAACTGGAAGACTTTACAATCCAACTACTCAATAGTCATTCACAAATACCCATTACAAAATACATCAATGAACTCACGCATTGGAAATGGAAATACTACATTTGGTTATTCTAAAACCATGTTCCTATCTAGTGCGTTTCGCAGCAAATAAAATAATGTCATTCTAAGTTTACATTTGAAACAATAATTTTCCCATAAAATAACTATTTTTCACAACATATTCTAATCATGAGTAATACTAGACCTAACCAAAATTGTTTATCCACGTTATTACGCAATCCTATTATAATAAGGTATTAAATCCATATTTACCAAATAACACCTCATATTAAAATTTACTAAGCACTATTAAAACCAATACTTTTATCTTAACCAGAACGAAATCAATTACACAAGAAGAATCTTTAAATAAAATTAAATATACCATATATATAATATTAAATTAAATTCTCTATATATATACATATGTATATTAAATATTATATATATATATTCATATATAATATAAAAAAAATTACATATAATATATATATAAATTAAATATCATATATATAAAAAAAATCATACTAAAAATAAAATTAAAATTTAAAACCGAATTAAAATAAAACAAAATAAAAAAATAAAAATGAAAAGTAATAAATTTAATTCATAAAAATTAAAATAAACAAAAAATAAAAATTAAAGAAAAAATTAATGGCGGGTCCGGACGGTACTTCGTCCAACAGACGGTACCGCCGGTACCTGCAGACTGTCCGCAGTCCCATCCATTGCCTGCGCCAACTGTACATTACGTACATCGGCCCGCATACACAACAGGGGGCCGCAGTCCCCATTGGATAGTGTGTCCCCCATGCGGGTGGCGCACTGCCCAATGGGTACTGTGTACCCACTGTGCAATCCACAAAAAGGTGGGGGGCCGAACCCCCCCCCAACAAAATCAAATTTTTTTTTTTTTCATAAATAAAAATATTCGCATGGAATATTTCGTATGCAGGGTACGATTCTTCTCAGGCCATACACGGCCAAAATAAAACTATTCAACACAGTTTAAAACTATAAAAAAAATTTATATATAATAAATATAAATTGCATATATCATTTCCAGAAATGGTATATGCAATATATATTATTATATATGTAATTTTTTTCCAGAAATTCTTTTACTAGAGTAATCGAAGAAATAATATATAAACAACCAGAAAATAATTTCTTTGCAACCATTGAAACCATTCCTTTTCCTTTGTGTTTTCAAAATTCTAAACACAAGAAGATTGATACAATGACCTGGTTTTCTCTTCCCCCATTTTTTCTAAAAGGGTTTGCATTTTAAAAACAATTAAATCTGAAAATCAAACTATTGGAGTTTAACCTAGGGTTCAAGAAAATCCTCCCATTTGCAAATTTCTTCTCATTTAAACAAAATAGATTAAACTAGGAGCAATAAAACAAGAAAATAAAAGAAAACCTGGTTATTTGTAGCCACCAAGTTTATTGATGCAGACTTTCCTTTGAGCTCTTCACAATTCTTTTCCCACAATGCCAAGAAATTTCCAGCAAGCTTCAATCTACTAGCTCCACCTTCTTCACAGAATTTCTCTCCCTTTTCAATTTAATTCCTCAACCAGAAATTACTTTCCTAAACTTTCATCAAAATTTCTCCAACAAATTTCCTGCCTGTCAAAAAAAAATGAAGCAAGAAGAATCCCCAAATTTTTCTGCCCTAAACTTATAAAACAACAATTCCAAACATAACCTAATGTAACCCTAATTCACTTTCAAATGCAAAAGTTGAATTTACAAGTTAATTTCATTTCCCCTTTTTTCAAAGGCCCTAACTTTTGACTTTTAATTAAAATTCTAATTTCTCAATATTCCCTTTTTGATTTAATTTCAACTTTACAATCAAATACAATTACATAATTATTATAACTTATCTAATAACTAAATTCAAACCCAAGAGATTTAAATTTAATTAAATAAATAATTTAAGTTTAATTTTCAATAATCTATTTAAATATAACCAAAGAGCATAATATAAAATACTATAAAATAACCATTTCTTCCAGCCAAAGCAATATTCAAAAGACCAATTGAAAGGGTTAACACATTTCAAAACATTACAAAAGCATCCAATAAGATCTAACATGACTCAAACATCAGAGCTGACGACACACTAAGGCTAGGGTGTAGACCTGACACATGTTACCAAGTTACTATCTCCCATTCAACTTAACCGTTGGATCGACACGCTCAAACCTGTGGAACCAGGTGGAGTCGATGTCATGTACCTGCAACCTGTAATCAAATAATCAACATAATATATGCAGTATATAATTCACACCGTGAAGAAGAAATCTCGGAATCGCAGGGCGCTCGCAAGCGAGTGATGCAATTCCGTCTCCTTCACCAATACACTCATCAAAGACTGACACTAACATCATAACAATAGTTTCATAAATAATCACATGATAATTCTACTGTTAACATTCATTCATCAAAGCATGTAAAATCAAATCAGATAATCACATCACATAGTAATAGTTTGTCGCTCAAGAGTAGCGATCAAAATATCATAATAAAATATGTCCAGTATCTCAGTAGCTGTAATCCAAGCAAAGCATAAACAACATGAAAATAGAAGCAAAACGGAGGGGTATTACACTCTGGTATGCAATGTAGTAGTCTTCTTCTACTTCTTTGCATAGATTATTGTCAAAATCTTTTTGTCCAGAATATAAGTAGTCAACCTCCAGTTCCATACTCAAGAAACTATTGACACAACAAAGTTAAGCTTAATGTGTGTTGATGACATTGTTGAATAGAAGTAGATAATGCAAAGAAAAAATGGACATACTGCCAAGGCAATCAACTTCTGAAGGAGCTGCAAAAGTAGTTCAAGCAACGAAACAAGTATTATTGAATCGGAAGGGACTCAAGTATCGTAGAAAGCATAACAAATATAAAGGTGTGAGGAGACGCCCATGGGGTCGTTTTGCTGCAAAAATTAGGCAGCCTGGATCTAAGAAACGACAATGGCTTGGAACTTTTGATATGATTGAAGAGGCTGCAAAAGCCTATGGAACAGCTGCTAGCTGCATGGAAGCAACTAAGGCAACTACAAATTCTAGCTATACTATTTCAAACCCATGGGATTTCTTTGAAGATGCTTTCTTGTCATCTTACAAAGTGGACTCTACAGCAAAAGAAAATCAACTTCTTGCTCAGCCTTCCAAATTAGTGCAACATACACCATCAACTTATATGTCTACTGATTCAAGACATATGATACAGAATTTTAAAGCCAAAGAAGTAGTAACAGATCATGTTTACTCAAATACAGGTTTACTGGATGAAGTAATATCTAAATACTTTCCAAATCCACATTACACTAGTGCTATTGAAGACAATCAAGAGAATGGTGGTACATCTCAAGTGCCTAATGCAAAAGTTGACAACTTCATAGACACAAATTATGAGTGTCTTTACATGAACCATATGAAGGGTATGATTTCTAATACCAAGTTTTGATATCATATGCCTATTCATACCAGTTCTATAGAATAATAGTACAAAATAATAGATTATGTAAATGGATATTGAGATTTTATGTTATTGTTATCGAAATTAATTCTTGCTAATTAATTTTCTTTGTTACAATTTGTCTAGATGATGCAACAACTATTGACAGTTTTGTCAAGCAATCTCCATTGTTGTTTGAATATGCTAGCATTTTGAGCCAGATGAACAAAATTGAATTCAAATCAACTATGGACCATGTCCTTCAGCATCCCCATGTGGACACTAAGAACATGAAGAAGAACATTGACAATGGCTATTGTTGTCTCACCAAGGAGCCTATTGATTCCAATGCCATAGAAAAACTGAGCCACTGTCAAATTTGTTCACAAACTGCAATGGAAGTGCAAAAAATACAGAGTAGACTACAACGTATGGAGGAAAGCATAAGTTTATTGATGCAATTTGATGCCAAAACTATGCAAAAATCTGCAACAATGCTCTCCTCTTTTTAGACTTTCAATCTATAGAGACATGCAAAAATGCATATAATTTTGAAAACTTTGGTAATATGTATAATTCCTCTGAGATCACTTTCTATTTCAAATTAGAATTCAAAAACCAAAATTCAGTTTAACAAAATGAATTCCTACAAATAGTTTTCTAATTTGGTCTTTGTAATTTTCTATTTTCTTATCCTTAAAGTTGCTTGTATATGCATGTCTACAAAAACTAAGCTCGCAAATCAATGAAAAATTTTGTTGCTCATTTTTTAGTTTTCAAATGCAATGTTTTCCTTCCTAGAAATAAAAAATCAGATCATTTCAGTCAAAAAATTGTACTATTTTAAAAATTCAACTTGCCTTATACTTTTCATTGAAATTTATGCACTTATGTTTAACTCTTTTCCAAATTAGATTTATGCAAATAGTATTAAGTACTAAAATTATCTATACATTTTCACAGTATTAGAAATTAACAAGATAAGAATAGTAATTTACAATAATTACAAATTCAAATATGTTGTAATGACGTTTGCGAATTATCTATTGCAGGAGGCAAAGAGCTAGATAACTAACAAAACAACACAGGAAACCATAAAAACTAAAACAAGTAAAAATGATCAAAGGGTATTACTGGACATGGAAAATCAATAAGTTATAGATGTAGATAATTACCATTTCAAAATTCAAACTCAACCTTGCGATATTGATATTGCATTAAAAGGCGAAGGACTATATAGAGTGAAGACATTCAAGTACAATGTAGGAGACTGCTTATTTGACTTGCTAGAACTGCTACTCAACTATCGTTACACATCAATCCAACTACGAAATGGGGCTATCGATTATTTCCTTAGCTGTCTTGCAAAAGATGAAAAAGAAGCAACAAAGTCATACAACTACGAATTAGATCCACACAATCTATCCCAATTGCATGCAATACATGAACGTAAAACATATTTCCTTAGAATGCAATTATCTGCAAAACCAACTTCACCTGACAAAGAAATTGGACTATGGGGAGATGTATTTTGTATTCAATGGCTCTCCAAATGGCTAGATATACAAATATGTATGTGGTCAATGACAACAAGGAAAAAGTATTTGCAGTTCAACAAATTAGCACCTGGACAGGCATACTCCATTCTGTTTCATGATGCAAATGCTTGCAATGGACACTTTGAGCCACTTCTAAGTACTCCGAGGAAATCACTAAACTATGAAACATCAACAAAATTTCATGAGCTCAAACAACAGATTAGAAATAATAATAATAATCAAAGTACCAAACATGTTAAACACCCAAAAAAATCAAAGCAACCATCACACATGGGTAAAATACAAATGATCGATGTAGATAATTACCAATTCAAAGGCCAAACTCAGGTTTCCAATATTGATATTACACTTAAAAATGAAGGACTATTTAGAATGAACAATTTTAAGTACAATGTTGGTGATTGCTTGTTTGACTCATTAGAACTCTTGCTCAACTTTCAATACATATCAATCCAACTACGAAATGGAACCATTGATTACTTCTTAACCTTCCTTAAAAAAGGTGACAAAGAGGCAATTATATCATACCGCCGTGACTTGAATCCTCAATCTCTTCACGATTTGCACAACATACATGACCCTGAAACATATCTAAATAGAATGTGATTATTAGCACAACCAACTACAACTAACAAACAAATTGGACTATGGGGAGATATATTTTGTATTCTTTGGCTATCCAAATGGCTAAAAATACAAATATATATCTGGTCAATGACAACAGGTAAAAAGTACTTGCACTTCAATGAATCAATAAATACAGACTCATATTCCATTCTTTTCCATGATGCAACCCCCCGTAGTGGACATTTTGAGTCACTTCTACAATATCAAACACACACTCTAAACTACCAATCACCAACAACATACCCACAAATTGAACAATTCATAAAAAATAAAAATGAAAATCAAATATTGAAATCTACAAAAAGGAAAATGCAAGAAAACTTGAACAATACTTCACTCCGACAAATCAAGAAGCAAATACACAACAACCAATCAATGATATCTAGAACATCAAAAGAAAAGAAATCACTCTCACCAATAGCAACATTCGAGAAAACAATCCAAGATACACCAAAACATACATGTGCATCTTATCAAATGTTGTATTTCAAGAAATACATTAGGATTTTCAAAGACAAAGACAAACAAACCTACTACAAACTAACACAATCAAATGATCAAATATTGGCAAATTCTACTTGTCGAAAATGTCTTACATCATTGAAACTATCCATGCTTCCTAAATATGCAACACCACATAATATTCGAGTAAACAACCACTGAAATATGTACAGTCTCTATCGCAATTAGAAGAACGCCTTGTCTTAGCGAATTAGAAGAACGCCTTGTCTCGCTAAGAATTGCATTTGCTCAAATTTGGGAACTAGGATACAAAAGATCTCAAATAGGACTCACCGGTTCCATTATCAATGTTCCAGTTAACATGAACATTATACAAAATGCACTACCACAATCTATTGATGAAACATCAACAATTGTTGTTTCTCTTAAGAGGCGATTGGAGTACAAAAATGCATTCCAAAAAGCTATGGTACGACCAACTACTATCATGCATGCCTTGACCCAATTAAGCGAAACAATGCTTTACAAAATGGAAAGAGTTGAAATAAAAAAAGATTGGGAAAAATCATTTCAAATCAAGAATCAAAATGAAAATAGCAATGAACAAAGTACAACAGAAAGTGATTCAAAAAGCGACACAGAACATCAATACCCCTCTGATTCTTTAATCCATGGATTCACTGAATCTAGATCTATACATAAAATGCAAGACAAAATTATAAAAATAGCACCTGCACAAGAGAATTCTCCAATTGGAATCTTTAAAGATAAGTATTCTGAAGAGATGAATTTTCCTACACTCTTTTTTGGCACTCCACGTGATGATGACATTGTCAAAAAATTCACATACCAAAAAATTGCACAATGGGAGCTGCTACATTCAAATAGACAATTTGCCTACCACATAACAAACTTATTTTTCAAGACCATTGAAATACTCATACAACAAGTTATGTCTACAATGTGGATAAGAATTCATAAAGGTCAACTAAAAGGAAGAAAGCTAGTAGCTAAAGATGTCAAAGACAAACCTAACCTAGAGAGGATACTCAAATCAGATATTGGCTATATTGATTTCAAAAGGATAAGAACATCTCCTGATTATTTACAACAACTTAAAAAGAATGTATTTGCAATGATACGACAACTAGGACCACCTACTTTCTTTGTTACATTTTCTAGTGCTGAACAAAATTGGGAACCTCTATCTAATACACTTGAACAATTACATAGTTCACATCAATCAAGATCAGAACAAGAAGAAACCCATAGCCAAAATCAAAATCATAAATTCAATCTCATCGAAAAAGATCCAGTAACTTGTGCACGTTACTATAGACATAGAATAAATGCAATCAAAAAATTAATGTTTACAGATGATTCTTTCTTTGGAAATGTCTTAGACTATTTCTCTATAACTGAATTCCAAAATCGTGGAAATGAACATGAACACTTTCTTCTATGGATAAAAAATGCACCTATCTATGGAAAAAATAGCAATGCAAATATTGCAGACTTTGTAGACAAGTACATAACATGTAGCACAGAGCATCTACAACCTCATTTAGCTATATTACACAAGCACCATCATACAAAGCAATGTAGGAAAACCAAAAAATCTGCATGCAAATACAATTTCCCATTGCCACCAATGGAAAAAACTATAATACTTGAACCACTAGAAGACAAGAATGAAGATATAATTTCAATTGCAAACAATATATTTTCAAACATGGAAAAAGGAACATATGAAACATCCTTCTCCTTTCAAATGTTCCTGGATCAAATGGATATCAATGAGGACAAGTATATCATAGCTATAAGATCAACACTCCATAGGCCTACACTATTATTACAAAGAAAACCATCACAAATATGGAACAATAGTTTTGCAAAGAAAATTCCACAACTATGGAAAGCAAATACAGATGCACAATTTGTTCTTAATGCATATGCAGCAGCAATGTATTGTAGCTCTTACATGACAAAGGTTGACAAATCAATGACTCGTGCATTTAAAAGAATACGTAAAGACCACCAACACAACAATATTGATGCCATAAAGATGATAACCAAACTTGGAAATGCTTTACTTAATTTACAACAAATGTCTTCACAACACGCTGCTCACATTGCCTTATCCCTTCCACTTAATTACAACTCAAGGAAATGTGTTTTCATTGATACAAGGCCTGATAATGATCACACATTTGTTCTAAAATCAGTAAAACATATAGTCAACGAACCAGATGAATCAGAAAATGTAATTTGTAAATCTTTAATAGACTACTATGTCAAACGACCTCCAAATATTTTGGCATATGCCTTGCGGAATTTGTTGCACAATACAACAAGAATGGCAATAAAATCGAACCAAAGAAAAAACCAAATGTTATACGATTCATCAATTTCAATAAACACGTTGACCTAGAAAATTATTGTAGAGAGCAATTACTACTCTATGTCCCTTTTACAATACATGAAAATACATTGAAACATAATTTCAATTCATGGCAAGGTGCTTACATACATCATGAAAAAACAATTCAGCTTAACCATGCAAAGTTCAATTACAATGTTCACTCTGTATGGGGTGACATCAACAAAGCTATACACGAGCTAGATGCTAAAGATGAAAGCAATGCCAATGAGACTTTATCACAAAAAAGAAGAAAGACCAAGAACAATATGACATACAAGTAGATTTTCAAACTACAAACTGCATCAACTTAAATACTTTAACTTCCAATACAATTGAAATTATTCAACATCCTCAAATTATGGAAAACAATGAGTACTACAAATTACGACAAATGTTAAACAAAGAGCAACAAGCAATTGTAAAGGACATTGTATTAAAAAAAATGAAAGATATTAAAACTCCACTACACTTATTCTTAACAGGTGGAGCTGGAACAGGCAAGACTTTCACTGCAAAATCCATATACCAAGCCCTTCTCCGTTTGTACAATAATTGTATTGACAACGACCCAGACAAGCCCAAGGGACTAATAACTGCTTATACAGGAAAAGCAGCATACAACATAGGTGGAGTAACACTACACTCAGTGTTCCACATACCTTTCAACAAATCAGAGTTCATTCCATTGAATACTGAAACATTGGATACAATGTCAAAGCACTTTCAACAACTACGTGTCCTCCTGATCGATGAAATTTCATTAGTAGGTTCAACATTTCTACGCTATATTGACAGGCGATTATGAGATATAATGCAAATGCCAACTGCATACTTTGCAAACCTCGATACAATTTTTTGTGGAGATCTTTACCAAGCGCAACCCGTACTTGACTCTATTGTATTTGAAAATAAACCAACATTGTCTAAACTAATGCCTTATAATTTTTGGAATGACAATATAAAGTGCTACTCTTTGATCTCTACAATGCGACAAAGGGATGAGACATTCATTGCAATTCTCAATAGAATTCGCATTGGCTCACATACCATTGATGACTTACATTATCTAAACCATCATTGCTTACGTCTACCACCAATGGACCCAACATTCCCTTTTCTCTTCTATAGAAGAAAGGATGTTGAGGAACACAATAACAAAATGTTATCAACCATTCCTGGAGATGTCATTATATTACATGCAAATGATGAAAATGATGATAACTACAATGGAATAAGATCATTCACTCACACAGCTACTCTACCAACTCAAATATGTGTGAAACCAAACATACTTGTAGAAATTTATGCTAGAAACTACAATACACAAGATGGTCTAGTGAATGGATCAGATGGAATATTCAAAGCATATACCAAACACAATGATATAGATATAGTTTGGATCAAATTTAATGATTCAAAAATTGGCCAACAACAAATTAAAAAACTAGCACACTATTACTCTGAAAACATTAGTAAAGAATGGGTACCTATACTTCTCATTTCTAGGCCCATCCACACATCACTCGCCAAAAAAAGAATTACAATCAAAAAACAATTTCCAATTCAATTAGCATGCGCAAGAACTGTACATCGATCCCAAGGACTTACAATGGACGGTATAGCATTTGATCCATCTGGGATTACACAACATGGAATAACCTACACAACACTTTCACGAACAAGATCAATTGAAACATTATTCTTGCTCAAACCTCTAAATCTAAAAAAATTTAAAGTTAAGCAAAAGATAGTCCTCGAAATGCACCGCCTTCAAACAAATGCACAATGGACATTTGAAAATGAAATCAAACTTCCAAACAACATCCCACAAATTCATATGTGCACATTGAACACCCGTAGCTTATGCGCACATATAAATGACATTCTCAATGACTATGACATAATGGCAACTAATATCTTATGCTTGCAAGAAACACACATGAATCCATCTGAAACTAACACTATATTTCAAGATTTCAATACCTTTGGTCTATACAACATACATGGCATACTCACTTTAACGAAAAAAAATTTAATTATATCTAAAACAACACAACATACATCAACAAACATTGAAGCCTTTACAATAACAATAAGTCAAACTAACATGGACTTGAATGTCTGTAACATCTATGCAAGACCCAACACTCCAATTTTAGAACTTCTAACAACTATAGATAAAATACTTACACATATAACCACAACAAACATATTTTATATTATAGGAGATTTCAATATTGACATGAATATAGAAACGAAAAATAAAAAAATACTCTCTAATTATATGCAAAACAAAAATATGCAATTCATATTAAACCGAACAAACACTATAAACAAACCGCTAATTGACCACGTCTGGTGTAATTCAAGTACACATGCATCTTCCACCTACAAGTTAGAAGCATACTGGACTGATCACCTTGCAACATTTATAAATTTCAACCCTATTCAGCAAAATTAGTTGAGTTCTAAATCTCACTGACTATATAAAAATATTTGTCATGTTCTAGATGATCACTACATTGCTATTCATATTTCTATAATGCTACCTATCTAACCTCGTATCCTTGTTTCAGTATGTTTACCAAATCTACCAATGCATTTCTATGAAAACAAAATAGCATTATTTTACTTCAACCCAAAACCACTTAGTTTTAAAATTGCTCTAACAAATTTGTGTAATGAATTTCATGTCAAAAATTACTACAATTTCATTCTATACAATTCAACAATATAATATTTTATTGCAGGAAAAGAATGGAAAGCAGCAAGAGAATAAGTAAAAAAGAAACAACAAAACATGTAGAAACACCAAAAAGGTATTCAGTAAACCAAAATTCAATCTCCATTATACTAATTCATTTTTCCAATGCTAAAAAAATTCTACTATATTCTCTACAGATCAAAAATTGCAAGTCCCAATACCATATCCATTGAAGATCTGAATGCTCGAAAAGCTGGAAACACTTTTGAAGGTGACATAATTGTTGTGTATAAATCCAACCTCGACAAAGCCAACCAAACACGTGAAGTGCTCCATGCAGATTTGGAAGATGCTAAAGCTGAAATGACTATTACTTTAAATGTCACTAGCCATCTTGTCCAAGACCATGAAGATAAAATCATTCCAGGCTCAGCAATACGTGTATCAAACTTCCAAATTGCACACAAAACAGATTATGATCGTGGAGACTGTGACTGCATTATAATTTTGCAAGAAACAAGCACTATTGACGTCATACCCCGACTATGTCAAGAATATAAGTTCATACCAGAAATGACAATTCAACAATTACTTACAACTACAAATAACTATCCCATTGGAACAATTGCTGCAATTGTTATATCGACAAAAAGAACAGCATCATAATTTCTGCTTGATATCAAAGATGGTGATACAGACATGGACAGAGCACAGGTACAAAAATGTTTCTAAGCCTTCCCCTAAATAGCTTTACATTTATTGCTTTATTCTTTCTATCATTACAATTCATTAATGACATCTAATTTAATCATTGTCAATAAATAGTTGCAGCTACATGAGAGTTTCACACAACAATTCTTAGAGCTAGAAAATCAGGTTCGAGAAAATGAGTTCCCACCAATGTTATTCAAAAATATTGTGAGGCAGAAAGAGCTATCCAACACATTCAAAACCGTCAAAGCTACATATATTTGCAAAGTAAACAATAAAAGAACAAAGGAAAGGTTACAAAGATTCTTGCAGTCAACAATTCAGGTAATCATTCCAAAATTGATACCTCCCAAAAATCTTTGCTAAATTTTATTCCCTATATAACAAAACTATGTTCATATATGTTTTAGATTCATGGAATTTTAAAAGTGGCCAACCCCTTGTCCAATCCCTTCCATGCATTTTGTGCCAACTGCAACTACAAATTTGAAAATTATGGAACACTAGAAGGCCAAGTTGCCTTTTGTCCAAGATGTAATGATGACATGAACTATATATTTGCCCCTTACTTAAAAACCATTCTTATACCTAAAAACAAACAAACCATACATTGCTTTGCTGATAAATCCATTGTCCAGGTGTTGCTACCTGATTTGCACAACACCACATACGATGACTACATTGAAGACAAATCAGGCATCATCTTCATGTTACGGGATTTTGCAGCAAAAGGGTGCTTCACGTTGAACCATAACAACGCGATCATCAATACCATGCATCTTCAAGAGTAAGCAACCAATAATGAAAGGTAAGTAAAATAATTTCCTCTAATCTTCAACTATATGCATGTCTCTATTCATTTGATATTCTTATATAAAACAATAATTGTTTCCTAATATCTATAAACACTCTTTGCAGGCAACAAATGG